>JARACY010000632.1:0-83535 GCA_029255725.1 Scrobipalpa atriplicella
GTTACGACTTAAAAAAATATTCAATGTGAATGTTGCAAGTAACCAGGCTTTACCGTAAGTTTGATGCTAAAAAGATAATCATAATTTTGAAAAATTACACAGGTAGCTCTAAATTTGTGCTATTTGTAAACATATTTAACAACAAAACACCTGCTTCTGAATCTTAATGAACATAATGTTTAAGACTTTCGCGCTTTGTTTACATTATTTTATTGTATCGGGTCTTATACCTATCTAAAATCACTTAAACATAATGAAAATGATAATTTTCACAGTAAATTTTTTAATCAAACGAACCCTGACTAAAACACGTGCCAATTTAAAAATCAATTACATTAATATCTTATTAAAACGAAAACGAAACGAAATATTTGTAGGTATTATTGGAGCCAATTAGTTTAGAATTAATAATTTTGCTTTGACCTATCGGCGTCTAATCATATTACTTTTAACAAGTTTATATTTTCATTATAATTGCGCAGTAACTTTCCAGACTTACATTAATTAGCAAATCAGAATATTGAGCTGTCTGAACCATATATTGTTAAGGGTCTCACAATCACAAGTAAGTTGTTATACCAGACAAGTTGCCTACGTTTTATCCTTGGCTTTATTTATGTTTATTTCAAATAAATATGCTGTATATGAACAGCTCAATATGGAACTACAAATAATATTACATAAATTCGTAAGAACATTACATATTATAATTATTTACAAAGTTATCTAAAAAAATCTTGAAGGGAAAATAGATCAGTTACTTTTCTTCTAGAAGATATTTATTCATCACCTCTGACCTAGAGTCAAACACCATCCCTTCGAAATCTCTATTAAGTCATTTACCCTAATGGATAAAAATAGAATGAAATAGTTTTGCTAATTCTCTTTGTATATCCTAAAGAGGCAAGCGACTGGATCCAGCTTAGAGGAATGGCGGACAACTGCCGTTTGTGGTGTACCCTCTTCTATACCCCCATTATCTTTTAATCAGCCTTGCTATTTAGTGATGTATTGAAGTAACTGGTATCTGTTATAAATACTTGGTATTCGAACACTGTTGGTACTGGGACTTCAATTTACATAGCCATCATAGAATTACAGAATTTTTTTTGTAACATACAATAAATCTTGTTTTGAAGAAATTTTTGTAGCATTCCAAAATGAATTTAAAACATTTGACAAGTTTATTAAATGAACCTGGTACCAGATGTTGAATAAAATTAATAACTCGTTTCTTATCTGCAATTTTTACTTCATCTTTCTTCGTAAAGTTTTTGGTATTAAATACAGCTGACCCCCTACTCTTATAAGGAACGGTAGGTACCTAAACCTGTTATTTACATCAGTTATATGAAAAACATTCCCATCACTAAAATGGACCCCTTTGGCTAATTAATTGGGGTCAAAAGGTGGGCATGTACCCTCGCGATAATAATTTAAAGCGGTAAGCGGATTAGTTTTACAATAATTTTAATGTGGTTTGGCCCTCAACGGTACCCCACTTGACCCTAAGTTTTGGTACTAATTAGGCTGCTCAAGCTGAAATAGATGTAATTTAGCTACTCTGAAATATAACAATTATGAACTGCTAATGCAAGACGTTAATTTTAATTTATACCAAAACTAGTATAAAATTTTGCGTCGTCACTGAATTTTAATTCTATTAACAAGTTAATAAGTTTTGAGTTTCTGTTTTTGTTTGCTCTACAATTTTAATGAGTAGTTTAAATTCGTTTTACCGTTAATAATGGAGGGCACCAATTTGGTGTTCAATTAATTGCTTAATAATTTATGAGATTTAATAAATACTCCATTTCAGAGTTCCATATCAGTAAAATACACAAATGGATGACACTTTTAAGAAAACATACCGCCGACTGACATGACCAGAAATTTGTTGGTGTACATCATCATCATCACATTTCTAGTTTTAAGTATCGGTCACGATAGATAATTACCATTTTGTGCAGGTACCTTTTTGAATTAACCGTAATGAAGAAACTAAAGAAGAAATTTTATTTACCCAATAAAGGGAACGACAATCGCTCACAGTTTTGGAAATCCAAACCAGCTATAGTCGTTGCGATGTCTTTGACTCGGCCATGTTCCATCAATTTTCCGGCCGGCGCTCCCAAAAGCGATCAAAATTTCTTTGATCCGTACTTTTTGCGTGTCCCTTCATTACTCCGCTGCGGAATTTATGAGATTCGTTTTCCAGTGACTTTTTGGTACGATATTTTAACGATTGCTTTGGTTCGTAATGTTTTGTTACCTCTTTTTTTCTGATTACTTGACTTGTCAAGGTCAGAAGCGATGGAAACAAGCAGCCACTTTTAATCTATCTCTGAATAAATTTGGCGGAGTTATCCCACTTCTGATATCTAATAAATCCAAAAATAGGTCGCCAAACAGATGCTTTCTATGTTCCTTTGGTGTGTGAGTATACCAGTGTTTTTGAGACATATAGGTAAAGCAATGACAACTTGGAGTAAAGTTGGCAATTTTTTTACATGGGAAAATATGTTATTTCCAAAAAAACTCACAAGCACGCGAGTGGCATCAGCGCAAATCACATCAAAAATGCGAAATGATTACAAGAAATATTGACAAAACTACTTGATATAACAACCAATGAGGGAACCCTCATGAAAATAAACAACCAACCAGAGCCCCGGAATAAGATCACAGACAACTCGATTGACATACAAAGCCATACAGAATGATGTTGAGCTATAATTGAACACGGTTCAAACGAAACAATGATGAATCGATTAAATGTTTGCATTCCACTTTTGAGATCACTTTGGCTTTTGATACTGTTCGGTATTTTTCTATTATTATTTTTTTTAGGTCGTGAGGTCATGAGACATCCTATGTTACTATGTTAGTGACTTTACTGTTTATCTGGTTGTTTGACAAGCAAGATCTTTGTCTTATGTAACCAAAGTAAGCCTTTAAATGGTGTTAGTTGGTTAATGGTATAAATTTGTCTAAATATCTAATAATGTTTGTGCTCTATAACAATTATAATGCACATACAATACGAAGGGTTCAATTTAAATACACATAACGGTTACAGCCCTACAAAGCCTTGCTGAAAATTATACCCTTCGTAGGGCCGATGTCAAAATTACACCCCTTTTCCGGGGCGTATGAAAGCAAACGAAAAGGGGTCAAGTCAGGATTGGAAGGGCCATCTGTCAATATTTACCAAGAGCCAGGCAATTCTAGTTTGAGAATGACCCCTTTATAATAATAGTTTTTTTTTTTTTTGCTACGATATTGTTTTTATTGTGTCTGTTTGTATAGGATTTGTTTTAGTGTACAGACCTACTGAAATGGTCTGAATATAGTTATTATGAAGATAATCGCTTTTTAGTTGAATTTTCTTCTTATTCTCTGAATTTATCGTGTTAATTTCATAATTGCGCAACTTTTTCTATAAAATATATTTTACACATTAAAAAAGTAATTTAAATTGTAATGTCAAATTTTTATTTATATTACAAAGTTTAAATTTTTTGCACGGTTGAGTGCAGGCCAAGTTCCTTTCGCATTAATCCACAAATCATATAAATTAACGCCTACTCGCTTATGGATCAGTCTAACATGCCCTAAATCAAGTTAATTTGATTAGTTAGTAAACAAACCATCGATAATATCACTCTGATTGATCGATGATCGTGGATAACATAATTACTAAATTCAACAGGGGTTTAATTATAAAAATCAATCGATCGAGATTGATAAATAAATAATAATTGTCAACACCGTTCGAAAAAAGTTGTTTATCTATAATAAGTAATGTGACATTGAAAGGAAAGTTGAAAAGAAAGTATTATTATAGACATTACCAAAGAACTGAATATACCGGGTGTAAGGGACAGCGTCCCGCAAACTGATAGGGGTTGCGCAGTCAACGATACTGAACACATATCACCAGGATTTTTTTTCAGGAAATGAAAAAAGAATTTTGCTTTTCCATACAAATTGTCTGATCGAGGTGGTCATTTTGTATGAAAAAGCATTTTTTTTTTTATTTCCTGAAAAAAATTCCTGGTGGTAGTTGTTCAGTTTCGTTGACTGAGCAACCCCTATAAGTTTGCGGGACGCTGTCCCTTACACCCCGTATTTATAGAAAACCAAATTGAAACCTTGCTTCTACTTTCTTTAATTATTTTTGTCGAGATTTTTTGGTATCTGTGAACTCTTTACTGAAATTATTTTTACAGGCTTCTTGTTTAAAAAAGGTTGATAATATTTTGTATACTTTTTTTAATAAAATTTTAAGCATTACCTAAGTACTGGCCCTAAATTATTTTTATCCTTATCCTTATCCTAAATTATTTTAAATATTTGTTAAATCTTAGTGTGTGACTTTAATATAATATTTGTAATAAGCTTGAGTTAATTTAATAGGTACATTATGTTGGCACATAGAAAATTTGTGTACTTATTTAAAAGCTATTTACTAATTAAATACACTCAGTAGTTGGTTTATGTTTAAACATTTTAGTAAAATAGAAGCTAATCAAACAAATTGGTAATATGCATGTTATGTTTGTTTTTTAGTATAAATGGGTTTGCTCTTGACTCCAGTCTAGGTCGGGAGCGACAGAGACGGAGTCAACGATGGAGCGAGCTCACACAAAAATATGTACTGTATAAATCTAATAATATGTAATGTTCTTACGAATTTATGTAATATTATTTGTAGTTCCATATTGAGCTGTTCATATACAGCATATTTATTTGAAATAAACATAAATAAAGCCAAGGATAAAACGTAGGCAACTTGTCTGGTATAACAACTTACTTGTGATTGTGAGACCCTTAACAATATATGGTTCAGACAGCTCAATATTCTGATTTGCTAATTAATGTAAGTCTGGAAAGTTACTGCGCAATTATAATGAAAATATAAACTTGTTAAAAGTAATATGATTAGACGCCGATAGGTCAAAGCAAAATTATTAATTCTAAACTAATTGGCTCCAATAATACCTACAAATATTTCGTTTCGTTTTCGTTTTAATAAGATATTAATGTAATTGATTTTTAAATTGGCACGTGTTTTAGTCAGGGTTCGTTTGATTAAAAAATTTACTGTGAAAATTATCATTTTCATTATGTTTAAGTGATTTTAGATAGGTATAAGACCCGATACAATAAAATAATGTAAACAAAGCGCGAAAGTCTTAAACATTATGTTCATTAAGATTCAGAAGCAGGTGTTTTGTTGTTAAATATGTTTACAAATAGCACAAATTTAGAGCTACCTGTGTAATTTTTCAAAATTATGATTATCTTTTTAGCATCAAACTTACGGTAAAGCCTGGTTACTTGCAACATTCACATTGAATATTTTTTTAAAGTCACCATAAGTTACGCAAAAAAAATAACAACCAAAATATACCTACCCCATAACATAACACATATTCGCAAGTAAAATACTGTGATAAACTATAATTAATCCTCCATTTTTCTTTATAAATAAAGCACTGAAATAATTCTTCAATATCATTTTTGATCAGTCGCGTCAAAATTTCCAATTATGACTTTATTACTTCCTCTCCAATCAGAGTCGACAGATAAATTACAATTCGTAAATAGATACGTAAAACGCGACGGAGGCGGCCATTTTCCATGAACATCAATATTCATGACACTTGTTCAATTTTGAGCATTATCTGGATTTCCGTTTCAATGGAAATATTTTTTTATATAAAGAATCTGTCGAGTATGAAAATAAAATTTGGAGTGTTAAAAAATTGGGTCGGTCAGAGACTGTTGCGAAACTGGTTATGCCAATTCAATCTAGAGCTATAAAAAAAATGTATACTAATTTAATCCTCAATATTTCTCTTTTTGTGTACGGTAGATGAAGTAACATGACATATCAAGTCTGCCTGAGAACATGGAATTATTTACATGTTACCTTTAATATGTTAACGTTACTTTTGCAATTTCAAACGTGCAACCATATTAATAAACCACTTAACTGAATTAAACACGTGATAAGTTCATTATACCTACAAGTTCATTGTTAAATCGTTAATTTAGAAACGCACATAAAATACATCTTTTCATTCCTTAATACATATAAAACAATAAAACTTAAGTATTATTTCACACTATGACCATTAAAACAAATTCAATGGTGCTCCAAACTTGTATAATGATTCTCAGAGATCAAAATTACCATCTAAAAGTGATATAAAAAAAACATCCATCACAAAATCTCATCTTAGATAAGGTCAGGTGTTGGGTCAACATTGAATTGATTACTTGAAAAATATTAATATTAATTAAGAGGCAACAACAAAAAATAAAATTAGAACCGTGAACTTGGACGTGTTTTTACAATTTGCGTAAAATACTCGGCATCAAAGACCATGAATATCGTCTAAATATTAAAAAATTTAATTTTAAGAATGTATTTCAATTTTGATCTATTGCTTGATGTATTGGTACCTAAGTAATTTTAATCTTGGCAGCCGATACAAAAAAATAAGAAAGAAAATGGTACTGTGGGTTTTTATTTTAGTTACAATACCAGCAATTAGGTAGGTATACAATATACATGAATTTTTTTTTTTTGGGTGGGCTAGGTACAACTTCGTAGGACCGCGCGAGTATGAAATCAGACTTTTTCTTAAGTACTTGAAAATTTACAAAATGCTTACGAAAACATAGACAATACAGGGTTATCTTTTAAATAATTTTTTTAATTTAATTTTAAAAATTTAAACAAATTAACGGAAAAATAATCATCCTCTTCATATTATTGTCTAATCAAAGTGGTCACTTTGTTTGGAAAGGTCATTATTTTAAGTTGTTCAATTCTTGTTTTGTAATTTTTTCAGCAAACCCTTTGTCAGTTTGTGTACTGACTAAAAAATGGCTGTATTACTCCTCAAGCCAACAATCACCCTTAAACGAGCCGTAGCGAATCACCGCCATATCTTATTTACAAAGCAGGAAAAAAAATCGCCTCCTCAGAGACTTCCAGCAGAAGCAATTACTCATTGTAAAATGTGAGTTCAGCGGGATAAATATCCCACCATACATAAACCATGCCTCTTTCTCTTACGGGGAAGGTAGATCATCAAAGGATCAAAAAACAAAGCCCGAGACCAGTTTTAAGATATATTTCAGATCTGTATATTGCTACACAGGATGTAAAAAATACTACGTTCCTTTTCACCACACTGTTTTTATTTATTTTGAAATTTTAGCTCGTAAAGAAATTTTGTGTTTTCCATACAAATTTTTCACCTTTTTTTGTTGCATGGAAGCTAAGTTGAATAAAATAAATTAAAAATCATCAATCGTTCAAGTTTGAAAATAAAAACATTAATTGTTGAAGAAACAAAATATTTTACAAAATATCATTGACAAAGGTAGAAAAATTATAATAAATAAAAAAGAACGCTTAACGTTGGATTATTTGAGAGCAACCTGCAAGAAGATCCCTTATTATGCCGAGTTTGTGTTGAATGGGACTCCTCATCCCGAGACTGCCCCGGGCTTATGATATTTCACGTTTTTCCTGCAAAATAGGCTGTGTTTTTCCACTAGACGGCACGACAACGGCACGGCAACGGCACGATACCGTGGCGCTGTTTTTACTCTAGGGCGGTAATATCGTTGACGATTACGTTCACTCTGAGCGCACACCCACAAGCGCATGCTTTGAAGGAATACAAAACACATGCCGTTTGGCAGGCCGGTGAGAATAAATACCGTGCCGTTGCCGTGACGTTACCGTGCCGTAAAGTGGAAAAGCTAATTTTATTGATATCGTCGACGATACCGTGCCGTTGCGATGGACGTGCCGTCTAGTGGAAAAACGCCCAGACGACGTAAAAAAACGTGACAAGGCCTGTTACCTTCAACGTAACTTAGTTAGAAATTAGGTTGGATTCTGTGAAAAGGTGACGATGTTTTTGTCACCTTGTTTCTTGCCTTTTAAAATAATATTAACAGGGGCATTAATTTGGATTCGGAAAGATTAAATACTGGTCTCGTGGAAGAAGATTTATTTCTTTTTTTAAAAGCTGTCTTGAAAAAGATTAGATCCGCATTCTGTTTTGATAGCTTAATTAAGATACCTACTTATCACATACATAATAGTCACGTCTGTATCCCTTATAGGTTGGGCGATGTCAACTGCCTCAAGAAAGAAAGTTTTTGCCATGTCTTACAAGAAACTATTTACTTTTTTAATTTCGGACTGGATGCCTGTGTGATGCCAACTCAGAATAGCTTCACCTCATCTCTTCTCTTCTATGGATATCATAAAAGTGATGAAAAAGAACAAACTTTGCTTTCTTATAGTACAAATTCAAATACCTGTCTAATAGTTTACACACACTGTCACGGTTCACAGACAAATACGATTAGTATCGATAGAATGATCATTATACAACCATAATTAATGCACATAAACCTGGATCATACGTATATCCCAGCTTAGTACCTTAAAAACTTGAAATACAGGTTATAGAACTGCCATGCGAGTATTAGTGACGAATTAAATCTTGAATTCACGCATCAGTAAACAATATAAAGTGTGATGTGATAGACTGGTTTTGTTTGTGATCAAAATTTATCTTTGCCTTGATTTTTAAACCGTCACAATCCTCGCTGTTCACTTACTTAGCTTAAAGTTTAAAGCCATTTCTATCCATGACCGTGTTCTCTGGAAATACGTGTGAGGAGACAGGGTGATGTTAATTGAGTCAAATCTGATACGATCCTATCAAAGACATAGACTTGTGTATAATTGCCGCATAATTAAAATTTTCGCTTGAGCACACATGCAAGGCGTGTAATAATTATGTATTATAATTAAATTTGATGGCATGTTATGGGACTGATTCGGCCTAACACAAATCTAACATAATTCAAAATTCAAACTCAAATTAGTATTATGAAAGTGATAAAAATAAACACCTGATTTTAGCACTGCCAAAGTGCCGCAATCTTAAACCACGCAAAATTTAAAGCATGTTAAGTAATAATAGTGGCTTCTGAAAAATCTTTCTTTCAGGCGCCATTGTCAAAGCTAAAAACCCTGCCTATCGTGAAAGGTGTTTAAAGGCACGATTTTTATGTATATTTATTTTGATATGTTTATATAGAGTAGGCTGAAGTCAAGTTGACGGCGTTATGTTATAATAGTTGAGTGAAGTAATACAATTCCAGTTGTTAAAGACGCAGGTCTGTATAATTGCGTTCAGGTTGAAATTTCGGAAGAGCGCTCCGGTGCATATTATCTGGTTAGGTTAGGTTAGGTTATCTTTGCCTGGAAAAGATATTGTACTCTATTTCTAAAATTAAAGACAATTAAAAATAATAATGAAATCAATAGTTTGACCTACATAGACCTAGATCTTGCGCCACTTTGAGTGCCATTTCATCGCTCTACCAAATGAGTTGTCGTAGCGTATCTCCCAATCAAAATTACTCGTTTAACTGACACTATCAGTATGGGAGTTCTATTTTTTTTTCTTATTTGACATGTTTTATAAGAAAAGCTGTTCACCAACATGTGTAAAAATACCTTTAAAATAATTTGCACTTAATTTAAAAATATAAATGGATGATTCTTTTATTCACTTAAGTTACAACGATTTAAGTTGATTTGATTTTATCAATAAAATACTTGAAGGTGCTACCACAGATTATGCAAAATTGTCACCATCCTACCCATAAAATATGTTATCTCCAAAAATAAATTTTCGCGGAAATCACAAAAGCTTTGTAAGAATCTAAAAAGGGTTCTCAAAATAGCGTCTTAACTTGTCCATTCAAAAACCAATTTACGTCCCATGGGGCTATTATTTAGTGATTTCGTACGCAATATTCAAATAACCGCAATTAAAAATGTATTACGAATTCTGGGCTTTGTTTGAAAAGCAGAGCGACAAGTAGCACACCTTGACTTAGTTTTGAATTTATTAATAAACTTGACTTGAAGACTTGAAGTTTAATAAACTGAAGCAGAAGAGTTTATAAAACTGATAATAACTCACATATAAAACGTCCTTAATAAATGTAGTACTATTATATATTCTGTGCCGTAAAGCTCAAAAGCTGATTTATAAAGTTAGTTAGTCTAAGTGCAACTTAAGTTGTACTTAGTATAGATCGAAAATTTAACTACCTTAGTAATATTTTTTATTAGAAAACATAGATTTTATTTTATATTTTGTTATATTTTTTTCACATAATTGGCGCAAAAAAGACTAAGTAGAGCTAACAAATATCATTGAAAAAAACTTAATTATAAAAAATACTAATAGGTACCTAAGTATTCCAAATTTTGAATCCCTCCCTATCTTGAAAATATTATTATTTTTTTGGATTATTTTAGCTCTTCTCGTAGCTACTACCTAGACCTAAGCTAAATCGTAAAACTGATGTACTTAGTAGCAGGAAATACCTATTAATTAATGTTATTAAAAAGAAAAATCCAAAAAAATATGAAATATATCGCATCAGGAAGTTTAATTACTTGTAGGAGAATTTATGTAATGACATGTAACTCTTAAGAATTAGATAATTTCAAATTAAATACATGATATAATTATTATCTTTATAGTAATTTAGATAACTTAAGATCTGAAAATCTAACTGAAAGAATTGAAACGTTCGTGTATGCCACTCTTTTTTTTAATGTATATTAACAAGAATTATTTAAACATCATGTTTTAATATGAATTTTTAAAAGCATATTAACACTTACCAAAATTACGTTTGTACAAATCCTTTACGCCAGTAACAAAATAAGCACAAATCGTATTCAGTACCACTGAATTTCAGGCATCCATACACTAACACTGTATAAATCCACTAGGTGACGGTCGGCTTGTTTATTTTGATAACAATATTCACAAAAGAAAAAAAAAATCACTAAACACACGATGTTCAGTTCTATATTTACACAGCAATCAAAATCCAAGAGTCAATATTTTGATTTCACATCAATCAAATTCACACTGGCCACTTGTTTTCTTTCATAAAGACATTATTTTTAAATCACTCACAATTTAAAATCCGAATGTCATTATATTTTTTAAATCTCATCAATCGTTTTTTAATCGAACGCAGTCGGTGGATTCAAATTCGAAATTCGAAATCGCGCCGGGCGGCGGCGTGATAACTGCTCGGCTGCCCGAAGGGAACTGAGAAGGCTGCGAACCAAATACCTGCAGAGACACGCACACTAGTGCATTTCACGCATACAAAAGCACTAGATCTTGCGCTTTAAAGCTCTGTCCCACGTGCCAAGCTCTCTTCCTCTATATTTCTTTTTTTTTTAGTTGTAATTTATACACAATGACGTAGAAATCAAACCAGTCGTTTCCGGTGACTAACGGTTATTACGGATTATTCTTTTTTCGAATTTATGGGCTGAAGGTCGATATAAATATAGATTTTGTTGCGTTTTGATGTTTTGTAATACTGTAGAGGCTTTACATTGTATGTTTAAAGCCGATGTTTATGAGATTTGTCCAAAGTTAGTTAATCTTTGAACTTCGGAGACAATAAGATTATAATCTCTTTTATAATGAGCTCAGTTGATTCACTTTACGAACTTGCACAAAGTGGTTAAACTCAATTAAGTGTAACATTTGTCAGTCAGCGATAAAAGCTTGGAATCCTGAAAATATGTTTTTTGTTTTGGCCTTTGTTAATCGAGTTTGATAAATTTTAAGTATGTGAGTAAAGCACACTTTATTACAACGTTTTTTTTTTTTCATTTGTTTTTTATTTTGGTTTGCTGTTGTTTTTAACTTTACCTTTTACAAAAAAACATTTTAATTCGGATGCCTGTTAAAACATTAAACCTTAAAAAAAACAGGCCATGACACGTATGAAGACGCACCTAATTACAACTTGTTAGTTGTTAGTGACATAGCACACTGCACCCGCACGCTTCGGGAAATAAATCACAGAACACTCCGTGTTAAGGACAAGACGTACATATTCTGTTTTATGTTGTTATTTTTATAAAACCACTTCTAATTGTTTCACAACATACAATGGAGTTTCACCAAGAGCCGACAATCGCAAGTATGAATTATAATTTTATTTCTTATGCACTAACCACGCATGCACCCATTTGCAGCCAGAGTGTTAACGGATTACTAAAACTATAGGTATTTCAGAAATAAATAAGATAACTTAAGCGACAAGATATCAGGTCGGATTCTTCAGCAATCTGGAACATTGTCTTTTTTTTTAAACTTCCAGTCTATCATGGAGTATTAAAAAACTGTTAAAAGACGTCTTCTGGGTTAGCTCGCTCTATCGTCGACTCTGTCACGGTCATCGCTGACTTTTGTGTCTAGAGTCAAGAGCTAACCCATTTCAAGTAAAAAAAAATATGTATACTTTCTTTATTATGATTGTGATATTTTTTCCTTGCACGTCAATTTATTATCAATGCATTTCTCCAATATTTTTCAAATAACCTCTAAAAATCATCCCTACGAACATGACAAAACAAGTCCTACCTAGAATATACTTCCTCTTAAATAAACAAATAAATCAGTACTATAAACACGTGAAGAATGTAACCTCCCCTTAACACGTCACCTACGTCATTACACGGGAATTATACAAACGGTAGCAAACACGTGCGAGCGGCAGATGTGTGTATCTCGAGAATAGGGTCCCAGTCGCTGAGTTTTAAAAATAGAAGATCTTCTAAGTGGTGCATCTTTTTACGTCAAATTTCTTCTGTGTGTTCCTATATTATTATATTCGTAGGTTGGCAGCAAACGTGTCAAGTGTAAGTTATAAATATTTTTCTTTCCTAACATAGTATTCAGTCTGTTTTGACCTAACCTAACTGTGAACCTTCGAACAAACTAATAAATTCAATATAATTATAGGCCAAAGGATTTTTGTAGCGATTTGGGTAGGCACTAATTCTTACAACAAAATCTGTTAGATTATTCAAAAGACAATGTATTTTTATTTCAAGAACAAGAAATTGAACCATTTTAAGAATCATCATTTTAAATAAACAAATTGTCGTAAAATACGAACCATTTCTTAAAATTTTCTAAACATCACAGTTCAACCTCTTTGACAAAATACCTTGAATTTATTATTCATACGAAGACCTGTTTTATTGAATCTAAAAATGTTTGCTTAGGCAGTGGGCACTTGTAAGAATGCCTAAACGATGTCAGTATTAACAACCCGAAAAAATAAAATATAACCGCCGAACCTGCTGCCGCATTTTGACCCCTTTTATGTTATTATAGTACAAGCTAACTGTCCCGTGGTTTTACTTGTGGTGAAATGAGCTAGCTAGTGTTGTCAAGAGCAGGTACTTATTTTAGAGTGGCTTATTTTATGCCCATCTTTAATTGTAATGTAATCATGAAATTGATAAAATTAATCTAATCTTATCTATAAAAAATCACTTAGAGAGAAAAATAGTAGCCATTAGTTTATAATAGTAGCCACTATATTATCATACATACATAAAATCACGCCTTTATCCCTAATGGGGTAGGCAGAGTAAAAACGCCCTAAGGAAGGTCATTCTTCCGCGTCTGACGAGTTTTGAGGGTTCTTACAGATGATTATGTATATTATCGAAATAAAAAATACTTATATATAAACAAACAAACAGACAAAGTAACTTTCGCGTTGATATTATGTATTATAAAAATATTTGAGGTCTAACATTTCAACGTGGTTTCCCATCGAAAGTTATTTGCTTCGAGTTTGATTCAATATTGGTTTAAGAGTGTGCAGTCTAATGTTCGACTAATTTTACAAGGTTGAATTCTTATGCACATAATAAATCACTATTCAATAGATTTTTAAGTCAACAATATGTACCTAATCTACATATGTTAATAGATTCAATACAATATTACAGGTACATTACGCTATCCAAAAAGAATCTGTCAAATTTTAAGGATAGTTATAGATTTATTACGGCTCTACTATTTAGTATTTTATTAATTAGTGTGTTGTCATTAAACCACATTATACCGCTATGATTTTTCACGTAGGAATTCCAATGAAAATTATTTATTACAAATGTAACGAAAATAAAGGTTACAACCTCGTATTTTCATGAAAAAGCAAATCATTCCCGTTATGTCCTTTGGGGGGGTTAGGGTAATGTACCTTTAATACTAATCTTATTTGATTAAAAACATTATTATAAAGTGAAGACTGTAACTATACGTGACAAATTGTTACAAACTTTTACTTTTACTCAAAGTACTTAACTAATAATATTTATTTTGTTTAAAACTTCAAAAAGCTCTTAATCCGTGTTGGCTCTTACTTACTTTGTTTTGTTTCTGGCATTGTTTAACAAATTATTTACAGGTAAACAATTTTGTAGGAAAAGTTAAATTGTAATGTATGTTTTGTTTGGATATCAATTTATAATGTTTCATGGAAATTTGTCTTCCTAACTTATCTACTTTTAAAGCTTTGTTTATATTATCCTAGTACTAATATTAAAAAATAATAATTATGAGAGTTTGGATGTTGGAAAGATTGAATGTTTCATCATGCTTCAACTACTGAACGGATCGGGATGAAACTTGGAACACGTACTAACTATATAAGTTAGGTTTTGGAATAGTACAAAGACTACTTTTTACCGCGGGAAAACTCATTAAAAGTGGGTTAAATCCGCGGACAGAATGCTAGTTTTGTTGGACTGTTCAATTCGTTATTTTTATGTTAGTAACGGAATATCTTTGAGCAACCTGAATTTTTACGTATAATTTTGATTAGCTTACCTATTTTATACTAGCAAAAAAAAATAACTAACTAGTTTATTTAAAAGCTTAAAACTTTAGTATCAAAATATAACCTCCATCATAATTACCTAGGTTCCGTGCAAGCGTTGTGAAGTATTTAAAAAGTACTTTTTGTGTCGGCCATTATACAGATAACTTAATAACCTGTTATTTAGCCTTAACTAATTTTTCACACCGAATAACTGTTACTTAATAACGCTTTCAGAAAACTTAGGTGTTGGAAGAAATGGGTAATTATAGTTTTTAAAGTAAGTAGAAATGTCCACTTAGTAGTTTTGGTATAATGGGGTGCGTTATCTTAGGTTAACAAACGTTAGTGCGAATTATCATTAGATCGAATAGTTAAGTACTTTTGAACGACACAAGAGTGTAATACTGTGTTGTTTGTTGGTAAAGTGTGGGTATGTCTTGGACTTCTAAGCTGAAGTTGTAGGTTTGATTTTCAAGCATGATTCGTAATTTCCTAAAAATGTCCTACAAATTAATCTAATAAGTTTTTTTTTTTATATTTACTGCACGCAGGAAAATAGGGTACTTGAAAATTCCAGTAAAACGGCTCTTGTAAATATTGTATGTATTGATTTTTTTTATATCAACAACGATCTTCAGAGATGCCACTCAAACCACTTGACCGGTCGTCTCCCCGTCGCTACCCCAATTTTGTCAGTCGCCCAGCAAATAGCAGTAATAGAAAAGTTTCGGTTCTATGTTTGCTTAGTAAATGAAAACGATATGGGCGGTGGTGAGAGTTGGGAGGGAAAGCGGTGAAGTCTGAACGTTAACGTTAACGATATACTGGGTGTAAAAATATTAGCCGACCAAATTTCAAGATGTGAACCTAGACCTAACTTTAGGGTGTGAACTGTGAACCTAGACCTATTCATGAAACTGAACGACTTTCCCCAAGGAACACAGGTCGAAATACATATTAAAAACAATATTGGACCTAACGCACAAATGGTATCGGCAGGACAAGTCGTTTTGTATGGGAAGGCCATTTTTTTTCCCTGTTACGAGCTACGTTCCTTGGGGAAAATTGTTCAGTTTTATCAGTACCTTTACACCATTACGTTTGGTCAGCTAATTTTTACCTTATTCCTGACATATACGACTATTAATTACCTTAAAGCTCTCGGTGAGCTTTAAGTTTCCGGTTATCATCGCATTCGTTAAAAAAAAGTTTGTGTGGACCAAGGGTTTTAAGTTATCATTCAAGTCTTTCAATTCCTCTAGAGACTTCAATTTATGTTTTGTTTCACTCCCAAAGATATTGAATTTTCAAAATACTTAGCTTTTAGGAAGGCTTGTGAATCACTCCCGATACAAATATCAGTGGAGGTTCTAGAAGGGAGACGCCATCCATCACTGTCGTCGTCCATCGTGTCGATAACATGACACGACACAGCTGATTAGGTATTTACTTTGAACACTACAGGGTAGGTACATCATCAATGGATAACTACCAGCAGAGTTTTCCACAGCTGACAAATTTTATAAGAACTTTAGATAAGTTGATATAGGGATTATTAGTATTGCATTGATGTAGAGACGGCTTGTCAGCCCATGTCTTAATTTCCATAACGATAACCCTCGGATCGCTTTACTGGATCTTTCAGTAAATCCAGGATAAGAATCTGCTGGTACATTCTAAGTTTTCATCATGGAGGTTTTAGAGCGAAGGCGCGATCCATCACTGTTGGCATTCGGTCGACGATAACACGACACTTTACACTACATAGCTGATTAGGTCGAAGACTGGCCTGGTACCACACAGAAGATTCTTTATTGGTATATATGGACTCAAGATACGAATCTCCACCCTTATCTTCTATTTCATATTCACTCAACTCTGCGGTCTTTTAAAATACAATAAAAAGATTATTTCCCTATTCCATTTCATTTTCCAATTAAACAATCGTCCACATACGCGACATATTACAAAAACGACAAAGGCAAATACTCCAGGACAGAAATCTAGTATTATAATGAATAGCGTTCGAGGAAGTCCGAAAGAATAACACGGAGTACGTTTCTAATGTCTGCAGGAATGTTTTTGTAAGGTCTTGTTCAGTTTTATTCCAGACCAGAGGTAGTCAAACTGTGGACCCCACCTTTTTAATTTGATAATTTATTTGCTCTTGACTATGACGATAAAGGAGTGAACTCTCCTAGAAGATTACCTATTTATTTTTTAATTGAATACGTCTAGAATTTGAAAGGCATGCTTTTAAAATGCCTACAATTATGATTCGCATTCAAAAGCTAATCTTTTGAATAAAATATTTTTTATCGCACATGTAGGTATCATTATAGCATCGCATAGTTTTTATTTTTTTTGGTTGGGCTTTTCGTTATTCTTTCAAAACAAATGTAAGAAGGAACCTAATCTGATTATTGTACAAATTTATCTTTCCAATAAATTATTACTTAAGGTTGGTGCAATACGTTCTGACCCTCTGAGTTTTTGAATAGCCGAGTTTGAGAAGCTCTGCTCTGGATAGAACTCACTTTATTATTTCTGTTCGCTCTTCTTCAGTGTGTTTTAATTACTGCGTGCTATTGTAGCGTTTTCTCGGAATAATGAAAATGTTATACGGAAGCAATGTATGGTTGAGCAAATTATGAATTGCATAATACTTGGGTATGACTTTTTTGTGATTCACACTTTGTCTGGATTACTTTATACTTGTTTTAGTTGTTAATTTTATTACTCTACTTTTTACTCTCACAGAACTCGTGACAATTTTCGAGTTCTAAGCACAGGGCCTTGTGTGGACTCCTTTCTTCCATTTAATTAGTATGAGGTACTTAACATTTTAATGTACAAATTAATTAATTTAATATTTTGAGTTCCGTCCATGTTCCGTGTTTTTGCAATATTTAAATTTCTGCTAAAATTAAAATTATCAAAAAATAATCCTACGACATGCATAAAAAAGCCGATAGCCTTCACTGTCATAAAACATTTTCGCTGGACTGCCCAACTACCCGTGTTTACGTTAATTTGCTCAATTACCGCGGCTTCTCGGCCATTTTTCCCGCCTGTAGTCCAGGAGCCGGCGTCGCTTTTACGAGCTATCTCGAAACCTAATTGCTCCGAGGTTATCGTAGCTATGAAATTTTAAAGGAAATAATATTTCTGTGGCGGCATAAAAGGCGCCTTTGCTCGTAAGTATTTTTTGTACATAGATGAGGTATAAGAGTATAATGGAATATTGTTGATGATGTGAAACAATGAACAAGAGCTAATGTAGGTATATTATTAAAGCTCGATTTAAAGCCTTAAATTTTATCTAACAGCATTAGATATCAAGCACGACCCCCTTAGGGCAGGGCCTCTTAGATAGGTACGTTCTAATTTATCATTATATTTTAAATAATGTAGAGATGGATATCGAAAAATTTAAGAAAATTTACGATTAAGATAATAATTTGCATCGATGTTATCTTGATGACCTCGTCAACTTAAAATAAAGTTAGAAAAATAATTTAAGAATTTATACGGTTTCCTGTTAGGTTTCCACAGTGGTCGTCCGCAGTACCTTTTATTATTATCATCATTATAAAATTGCCAGAAATAAAATTAAATATTCAAATGTTCCTCAAACGGGCGAGATAGCGTTTTACCGGTATACCCAAATTAAACAATGGCCGCTTATCAGTGCCTTAAAGTCGGAAAAACAA
The DNA here is from genome assembly GCA_029255725.1 of Scrobipalpa atriplicella. Taxonomy (NCBI): domain Eukaryota; kingdom Metazoa; phylum Arthropoda; class Insecta; order Lepidoptera; family Gelechiidae; genus Scrobipalpa; species Scrobipalpa atriplicella. The sequence continues at coordinate 18,501 of JARACY010000632.1, forward strand.
AATTTTACTCCCTTTTATGTGTCAGGAAATGGATTTACGGCTGAGGTAACTAATTGAAATTATCGCTCCAAGTTTGCGATTTTGTGCACTTCTTTATCTTCACGGTTGTAACCTGGAGTTTGGCTTGTTTGGTCGGTTTACCAATTTTTCACTTCTTAAAAGTATCTACTATTGGGTGTAGGTTCCACAAAGCTGAACTTTTCTGCACAAGGGCAGAAATTAAGTGAAACACTGGTACATTTTATGTAATTTATCATTCTAGATATTTATCCATTATCATAATTCTAACCCTTATAATAAATATTTTTATAGAACTAAATTCGAACCTTAAATAAAATGTACGTAAGGACCAAGCCGTAGAGGCAACAAGTTTTTAATTTAACCCTTGATAAAGGCTCCGTCCGCTTGACTGAAATCCGTTAATTAACAAATTTTTACTTTGATCTGTAACCGTTTTAACCGTTTTCGGAACTGGGCTTAGGGGACATCTCTGTCAGACGGCTCACAAAATAAGTAATCATTTCAGAAGTGAACAAAATCTTTTTTTCTGTAAAATAGTAAAAATGTACTTACCTACCATACCAGGCGTAAAAATTTGCTGACTAAATTGAAGGGTGTAGACCTACCCATGAAACTAAAAAACTTTCTCCAAAAATCATTAAAAAAAATATTCAGGATTTTTTAATACAGTCAGATACTTATAATTTCAAACTACGGTTGCAGATTCTACGAAGCGTAGTCGTAAAGCTACGCCTACAGCTTATTTGCTACAGACCTTAGAGCAACACGGCCTTCGGGCGAGCGGAAGGCCGTATTACTCTAAGCTACAGACGGTTAAAAAATATGACATAGCTATTTAGGTATGGTTAAAGTACCATCCCAGTCGCTGCAGTGATACACAAACCATGTCTAAAGTCAACTTCTGACATGGTTTGTGTATACTAGAGTAGTTGATTCAAACAATCTGCCGTTCGTCGAATCGATAACCCACTTGATAGACGAATTGAATCTGTATGTGATGTAACGCGAATGTTAAAATTCATGACTACTTTTGACTGAAGACCCTAAAGTTCAGTTCACACAAGGAACCGAAGCTACAAGATGCAGCGCGAAGTTGCTTGAAGACGTAGCACAACGCCGCCGCAAGAAATTTTCAAGTTCTGACAATGAAATATCTCACGGTCTAGAAAATGCGCGCTGCGTCGCGACTCGCCGCATCCTGGTGTGAATTGACCCTAAGTATTATGTTCTTATCTCCCTGTTTACGCCATTTTACGTCTGACGGTAATTCGGGCGAGTTCAGCACCTAATTGTGCTAATTGTGCTGTAACTTGAGACAGCCGTAATTTTATTTTACTTAATGGCTGATGTTGCTAGATAAAATTAGCATGCAACAGTCTTTATAGATAATGTTGCCAATTCTGTTGCAGAAAGAACTAATTTTAATTTGTTTGTGTCACTTTCCATAATTTTAATAAAATAGAGACAGAAATACACACCAACTAAATATAATTCTGTAAAAGTGACGTCTGACGCTCAAAAATAAGGAGACACCATTTTATAGCATGCCATTTTATTAAAGGCGAGTAAAGTCACTTTGACAGGATTATAACCAGCTGTTGTATTTCTTTCCCTACTTTATTCAAATTTTAGAAAGTGACAGGACCAAACTAGATTAGATATTAAAATAGATTAAATTGATTAAGTTGTGTGTAAAATAGATTAAATTGATAAGTTGTGTGTGTAACAGAATTAACCACCACTGTCTGTTTTATTCTCCTTGGGAGGTAATTTTTTTTGTAAAGTAAATTATTTAGGTACATTTCAGGTCATAATCAGCTTATAGGAGCATGTCATTAATTAATTATTTTTATTTACAATAATTGTAATTTATCTATTTATTAGACTTTGGCAAGCATTACTGCGAACAATATAGATGACTTACAAATTTTTATCAAAATTGTTTTTTTTTTCTTACCAAAACAATATTAAAATATTACTCTAGCCAAAAAAGGTGAAGACACCGAAAACCTTCAATATTTCTAAAACAAAGTACTCATAACTTTTATATAAAGCTCTCTTTACACGGAAGCTAAACCCTCACTATGGGGCTCGGCAAACATAGTTCCCGATATTTACTTAGGGGATAAGAATTTGTACGAGGTCCCTGCGAACTTCTACTATATTCCTATCCATCTAAACTTTGAAGGAATATTATGGAAAACGTTTGGTCGAATTATATTGGATTTACGTGTTAAGGCTTAGTTAACAATCTCGTCATATTTTCATACGTATTTCTCTGTTGGAATTCCTAATCAAATATGTGATAATCGATGGATTAACGAAAATTATTTTTTAACAGCAATACGAAATAAAAATAAATTCATGTTTGAAGTGATATGTGACAAAGAATACAAATCAAAAACGATAGAATAACATTGGAATAACCGAGTAAATACAAATAACCTTCGTAATGATTGCTTAGTAAATCAAAGATACTTAGCTACAGCAATAATCGGTCAGTTGTTAAAGTGATTCAACATGACAGTAAATTGGAAAATCATTTAATCGAACTTTGATCACGATATTTTGTCAAACGATTTTTGATCATGACACACACAATAGTGCATAATGTGTAATTTTGGTTTATTATTTTGAAACAAAGATGCATGACACAAGTTTATCTCGCGATAGAAATATTCGGGCAATTGTTATTCGACCAATAGTAAACGCACTCGGTGACCCTCTCTTTTGCGATTCGTACGCGAGATACGACACACACTCGTTTATCTGTGCAAATATGTGCGCAAAGTGGACTATTGGCCGGACGTATTGAGACTAAGAAATTGATATACTGTGTGGTATAAAATAGATGAATTTTCATTTCGTATTTTAGACGAGATTTTTATTCTTCATTTTTAAAAATATTTTATTACACGAAGACGAGACAAATATTTACAAAAACATGATACAGGAAGAAAAAAAAAATACGAAACTTTCAAGAAGAACGTAGGTTGAAATACCTATGAAAAAAAAACTCCGGAGCCTCCCATACAAAATGCCTTACTTTTAAGTCCTATTGGGAAAAGTTGTTCAGATTCATTAGCGATCGCTCAACCCAAAGATGTCCACCGAATGACATGGTTTAGTGATTTAGCGTGTTCAGAAGTACGCAAGTTGAACGCCGGCTGAACGCGTATTTAATACAAATTGTATACGCGCACGCCACGCGAAAGTCAAGCGCAAGCCACACGCACCCCACGAGCATGCCACGCGCCTTGGCCAAAATGCGCTGTAATGGGCTGTAAATTCCTAATTCCATGTTTCGTAGTGTACCTAGGGTCGTATTTATAAAGCGATCTCAAGATTGAGAGCAATATTAAGTGTGGATTTGACAGTCCGTTTTGTACTGAAATGACATTTCTAATACGAACTCAAACTCGCTGTCAGTCTCAAGAGCTGATTATAAATACGGGCCCTAGTTTACCACTTCAAACACAGTATCAGATATAATCAAGTTGCCGCAACGTCTGCATCAGAAGGTACACTACACAGAGAAACTACCCCATAATACTAGAGTTAATAGCTATCTAGCTCATTCCTTAGCTATTAATCTTTCCGACCACGAATGATATATCAAACACAACTAGCTAACCTGTGTTCCAAATCAGCTTGGGGCACAGACTTGTAGACCTATAGACACCGCCGTGAAAATATTGCAATGAATCCTTTCAAGCCGGCCAAAGCATCAAACAGGTTTACGTCCAAATTACTCTTTCAACTTCTACTAGGTAGGTACTACTTGTAGACTGATCTTCTGATTCAGTCAGCTCGCGACCACGATTGTCGTAATACAATACAATCGAAACGTCGGGTAAATGTATTTATCTCTTAATACCTAATTAAAACAATCCGTGCTTTGACCCGATAGAATAAAATAATGAGTACAAAGCGCGAAAGTCTTAAACAAATGTGATCATCTGATTGTCCGGAAAGTAAGATGTTCCATGCTGTTGGGTCCATTAGGTACTCTCTGGTCGTGTCAGTCACTCTGTCTCATCAGAATAACAGATTGATGAAGAGTGCATCTGTTTATTATGCAAAAACTAGATTTTTTTATCTCTGGGAGATTTGTTGCCAAAAAGCCAAGAACATGAATGACCTCTGAGTAGATTCTGAAAACCGTCTATACACGATTGTATCTGTGTGTCGGCACGAACGGCAGCAAGCGGCAGCAACGCCATTACGAAGATTGCGGCAATTACGCCTCGATAACCGCGCTCTTAAAACTATCGACGAAACACACTGTTTCGGCTTTCTGTACAGAAACAATGATGGAAGTTGTTGCTACGAAAGTTGCTTTTTGTTGGGCGCTTTACTTTGATGTAAACAGATTGCCCTTCGGGAAAATTTGGTGGCCATTAGATTTTTTCGAGCAGTTGTTTTGTTTGTGACCAAATTTTCGTCGATTGTCCCCATGAAGTTAAGCCAGGCAGATAATTTTATTGTATCGGGTCGAAGTACGAATTGTTTTAAAAAAAAAAAACAGGCAGAGTTTTAAGTTTTTTGAGCAGACAATTTTTATCTTACAGTTGTTTACCTAGTTTCCTTTTTGGATTGCGATAAATAAAAACAAAGAATGAGCTAGCTGAATATTTTTTGGCAGTTTACGATCTACCTGTCCCGTAAAAGATATAAGGATTGATTTATAATTTAGTTAATATGTAGAGAACTTTCATCTCAGTTCCTATTCACAAGGTCGATCAGTTACCCCATTATGTTTGAACTCCAATCAAAATTTGAGCGGCAACATAGTTGGCAACCCAATAATAATTCCTATGGAGTTGCCAACTCGGGTGGAACTCGGATAGTTGCTGTCAATTAGTTTGTTGGGTCCAGCTGATCTCGTAACTGTAAACTGCTTTGGAACTGTGTTCAGAATATTGGTACGATGTTGCATAAGCGTTACATGAGCATCTTTGTTGTATTATCAACTTACTTCATTAAGATATTAACCATCTTCTTTCCTCAGTTCAGAGCTTTACGGGATACGTTTTTGTTTAACTTGTTTTTTTAATTCCTCTGTATTTTATTTGGGTAAAATAAATCGTTAAATAGACAACAAAGCAGGCCGTCTTGGTTCTTTTTCTTCTGAATTTACTCAAAAATAACTCTGAAATTTTCTTGTTTCACAATTAAAACTAATATGAGTGATCGAATTTTTAAATAATTTCTAAATAGACTTGTCAATGTAACTCGCATTATAATCAAGCGAATTTTCTAGCAACATAGAATTATACACACACAACATGACTCGTAGAATGCAGACATTCTCTGGAAGAGACGTATGTCAAAAATACGCTAGTAATTTACAACGTAACAAGGGAACAGCAAGTGCCAACCTAAACGTAGTTAAAATAAGTCAAGTAATAATATTCGCTGCGTTTGCTCTTCCAAATGAAATTAACCTGCACGTAGCAGGCGGAATTCCCAGAAATTTCTAGAAATATCCGGAAATTTCCGGCGGGGCGCGGTTACCGCCGGTTCAAACTGAGCGAAACCGGTTGACTCACACCTGAACTGGATGCTAATTGAATCCCCTGTGAATACCGGGCATTAAGCCTTGGACCTGCTCCCGGAAAATAAACGTTGATGTATACAACTTTACGGGAAAATTTCATGAGTTTTAAATAAATTTTAGGCTAAATGATGATGAAACTGCAGCGTCCATCTAAATGGATTGGAATTTGAATACGTTTACAAATAGAAAATAAAAAATCTGTTTTCTACGATCATGTCATGGTCCCTGCAGCCCCGCGTCTGTAAACTGTAAAGCCAAAATGATCAATTATGATAAAAGATATAAGACAATTAGCTTAGAAAATATCCAGACGAGGTCACTTTTAGCAGTCACATTGGATAAGAAAACCAATTTGTATCTTTAAGATAACTTGATAAGCTACTTTGACGTTTTCTAGAAGTCTAGAAATTATTAAAACTATGATTATGTCACAATATTGCTTTAACGCCAGACTTGATCAAAAGTTTATGTTTTATTTTGTAACAAGTATACACTTTGTTTAGATTTTATTAAAGACATAGTAATTTAGCACCATCCAGACCTTCCGATCCTTTCTTCCGATTTTTGGTGTGACCATTTCACAAATTTCGAATCTGCAAAAAATAAACTGCAGACTAGGCTAAAATATGTCGTAAAAAATGTATTCATTGCAAATTCAATTAAAGTAACGCGAATTTATTTAGATTCTTTGAAATCTGACACTTGAATATTGTCAGCGTGATCTATCACAGACAAAAGTTAGAGGTAAAATCTCACATTCATCAGAAACGGTCACAAATGGTAACATTTTGTAAAAAATGGGAAGAAAGGATCGGAAGGTCTGGATGGTGCTTTAGGTTGGGGACGCTTTAGAAAATAAATTCTTAGAAATTGAAGATAATCTTTAGGCATCAGAATAGAATATACCTAAGGATTTACAATAGTTTTTTTTGTGGCCTAAATTTACCGATAAAGATTGTAAGCAAGATTATCCCTTGGAGTAGAGAGAGCGAAAAATAATATTCTTTGACACGTGATTCAGCCAATCTTTGGATCGAGAGTTCAAAATAATTTTGTTTTAAATATACCTACTTTGATTTCAAGAAAAAAAGATGTAGAAAATCACATTAAAAATCAGAGTTTCGAACGTTAAAAACCTTTGTGCAAAACTTCTAACAAAATCACGAGAGCGCGAATCCGCGCAACCTCCAAAGAACACCGAAGCAATATTTTATTTAAAACCCCATATCCACCGCGGTGGGGCTGAATTATCTGTCCTCTGCGTTTAACGGCCCCGATTCTAAACTCGTGAAAAATCTCAGTGAACTTCAGCCGTTACGGAGATTCCCAAGTTAGGCAGTTCACCGTGACACTTATAATCCGGACCTTTTATAATTCTGGCAGATTTGTTGAGTGCTTCGATTTTACGAGACAGCGATGGTGGATAGATTTTTGCATAGCACTTGCAGGTTTTGGATTTTTTTGCCGGAGAAATATGTGCACCGAGATTCTCTTGTTTTATTTTTAGTAGAAGTTGATCATTCCCAAGTTAGGTAGTTCACACTTACTTATAATCTAAACCTTTCCTAATTATCTGGCAGATTTGTTGAGTGGCTTCGATTTTATGATGGCTAGATTTTAGATGATGGCATGAGGGTTTTTAATGGCAATGAAGTTTTTGCTCGGAAAAATATTATATTATTCAGAAAATTTGAACATTGTTGTTGAAAAACATGCGTTCCTATAAACTGTTTATGTTACAGCTCTTATTTTTAGTGAACGTTGATTATTTTGCAAATAGAAACAATTTAGCCGCGCTAGCTGCAACAATAATAATGATAAAGGAAAAAAATAAATGCAGAATAAACTAAAGATTCTTGTTTGACAAAGATTTTTAAAAACGAATACACCTAGGCACTTATAAACCCAATCTTAGCTATCTGCGGGTGAAACCGGGCCTGAAAAGCTTGTATAGGACACTAATTAAACAAGTTATTAAATACAGTTCTATTATCAAAATATTCGGTCCTTTGAACATTTTGTGATCTGTGATGTGACAGACTCATTGTTCGACTGGCAATTTCTGAACGAATGAATACCAATGAAAAGAACGGAAAATTAATGGAGTGCGACAATGAAGACGTCAGACATTATTATTATTTGGGTCACCTAGGTCTAGCTGCTGATTAATAGATTTCTATGAAAACTATTGCCGCAGACATCAAAGGAAGTTTTATTTTTTTATGTGCTCTTTGCGTCTGCACACCCTTCTTCTTCTTAAAGAGTGGATTTTTGGAGTCGATTTACAATCTGAAACCCTGCTGTCAGATTTTTAAACTTTAGTAACAGATCTCTTATCGGAACAGATCTTAGTATCAGGTCTCAGTAATGACCACTATCACCCTTAATTTAATGATGTTTTCATTCTATCTGCCTGCTCATAAGAATTCTGAAATGCTCCTCAAAAGTTACACGTAGCGAAAATGGCCTGAATTAAGGTCGAAGATTAAGACATAACTTCAACATTATTTAGAATTTAACGGTAGGTATCCTTTTGCAACTTAGTGCTCCAAATCGGCAGGAAAATTAGGTGAGCCTTCATTTACGGAGTCAGCTATCCAAATTCTGGAACTTTATTGCTCAAACTTTAGTCTAGTGATGGGACAGGATAAGTTTCCTATCTATAAATAATTAAGCATTTTGAAGGGTAGATAGTAACTGTCGTTTTTAGCTGGCATCACTGGCACACGAAAAAAATTTTTTTTAGTAGGTAATAGATGGATGAGATTATGACAACTTCATAATTATTGTGTCAAATATGGAATAAAAATTAAAGGATGTAATAATGGTCTGATGGTTTTACTAAATGGTAGGTACCAAACTCTACCATTAATTAAATATGCATCAATCTTCTCTTAATTTTAGTCAAGTCTAGGCAAGATATTACTAAAATAATGGCAACGATATGGAGAGCCCATCTAGAAGTCTCATAGGTACAACATTATCCCGCACATCGACATAATCCAGCAAGCTGCTGCGAATCTATGACACCAAGGTTTGTCGGGTTGATTGACTCAACACCCACTTGACAAGAATAAGAAGCGAGCTGCATTTTCATAGGGTCAATAAATTCACACCTTATTGTCAGAACTCTAAAATTCTTGCAATGCAAATATTCCTTGAAAAGCCTGTCACTTCGTGGTACTCTTTAAGCAGCTTCTCTCCAAGTTGCGTCGGGTGGCTCACCGGTTTGAACTGATCCTTATAGAGCAGTTTTTAGAGTACCTTCTGAAGAAACAAAAACCCTAGAAACGGATTTTCAATTCAAAGTTTCCCAAACCGTTACTTTGTCCCGCTTTCCCTTACAATTAAATCAGTGTCCAGAGCCCTAACTTTCTGAGCACAAATTATAAACAAGCTGCCCTTCTTGAAAACTCTCGCTTGATTAACATTTCATCATAATTGTATTACTCACAAACTTTTACTTTAATATCGTTTCGGATAACTTTTAACTGGAGTTATGTGAATTTGTGCTAATTATTATTTCTGTGCTAACTACGTGTTAGGGCTGAATGACTGAATTTGTTGTGTTAAGAATTATAACAGTCTTGATATTATTAAGATTTCAACTTTATGACTCAAAAAATCAACTCCACAGATAAAAGTAGTAATAGATCGAGACCAATGGATAGTTGTAAATTATATTTTTTTAAAGAATTATCAACTTCTTTGGCCAAACCAAACAGTTATTCCTCTCTAAAAAACGTAAAAAAAACTTTTGCAGGATCTTTCCGAAGCGAAATATAACATTACCATAAGAATTTCATTTCCATGGTTGACAAACCAGACGTTAGGCATTGTGTTGCTCAAGGATCTCATATGTCATTACCCCTTTTCATATTACGGGGATAATAGCGAATAGCGAGAGGGGACCGCTATGTAAGAGTACTGCAGTATTTTGTATAATACGAAACATGTAACGCAAGAAAAAGCTTGGATATTGTCGGCTCATTCTCTTGGACTAAAAGAAAAATAAACTTTAATTTTACATAAAAAATATACGGGGTGCAAGTATAAGGGACAGCTTCCCGCAAACTGTTCAGTTAACGATATAAATAACTTTCACGAAGAAATTCTTTTATGAAAAAAAATATTTTCCCATACAGAATGATCAGCTCGATCATACAATTTGTAAAATATTTTTCATTTCCTGAAAGAATTTCCTGGTGATTGTTGTTCAGTTTCGTTAGCTTTTCGGTTTGCATTAAGCTGTCCCTTACACTCGGTATAAAATACAATTTAGATTATGTGAATCAGTCCCCTCGAGACTAAGCCTTTGTCAAGCTCCAAAGGACTTTTAGGTAGATATGTCTAATTTGAAGATAATTTGGAAAACCTTAAAAATGGCTTGAATGATAAACGTTTTCAACTGTAAAAATTGTTTGGTTTAAAATGAGGAAAATGTGTTTTGTTATAGTTTTAAACATTCATCGCATTATTTAACGAAATCCAATCAGATTTTATTGTTGTCACAGTTTAAATATGGTTGCAATCAGTAGGAAATTACCATAATTACAATCAGTACTTATCTGTTTAATGTCAGAAAGTTATTTGATCTTATGACTTTATCCAAATGACCAAACATAGTCAATAACGGAGCAAGATAATGTAAAAACGTCTACAGGAAACCTGTCCGTTAGCAAAGAAAATATAATGTTACCTACCATTAGTAAGAGATAATAGGCATCTGACATGGTTTGTGCAGCGACCACTACTTATTACAACTTAAACTGGGGAAAACACAAAGTTATAAATTGACAAAATATCAACTTTGTGTTTCAAAACCTTCAGTTCCATATCACTAGGCCACGGAGGCAATTCTGCACTAGCATTTTTGTTTTTATAGAACTGATTCATTGACTGTAACCTAACCTAACCATATCCATTACCATCAGCTCACTCATTCACTAAACCAATATCGCTTACTGATCCATCTCGGCGCAGTGCTCACTCCATTTAATTACACATCGCTACACAAATAGAGGGTAAGAATACGTTGACGAGAAAGATGTTTTCTTTGCGTGGAAGGCTTCAGTTGGTCCTTGAAAGAAACAGGACAATTTTTATTGCTAGAAAATATCTTATTGATAAAGAAAACTTATGAAAGCGCGGGTGATACCGCAGCTCAAAAATCTAGTTGGTCTTAAAATATTAAAACGGAATGACTCAAATTACCCAATCTTAGTCGACGTCACAGTTAAAAACAAATATACCTCAATCTATTTAAGAACTAATAAAACATTTTTATCTATGAGGTAGCAACTCTTATCATTATCAATACATTGACGTACTGTTTAACTCAAATCTATTACACATTTTATGTCAATTTGCTTTGTTTAGTAACTTAGTTGCTTAAAACACCTGTAACGACGATAGCACTAATAATAGGCAAAATAAAAAAAAACTTTTAAAATCTCAATTTCTACACCAATCCAGTTTTTGTTCCATCGTCGTCTCTATCGCTATCGCTTTTCTTGGTTCAAGTGCATGCAAATCAGTCACAAATATTAATGTCCTAATCTAGGCTAGTCGAACTACTTCAGATATTTTCTTTGCTAATAGAATGACAAACAACCCCAATAAAAGAGATTGCCTGTCATCTGTCCAAATCTGCTACGTTACACAGAAGCAGTAGTATCTCATAGTTCCTAACCTAGACTAGCCGAAGTGCTCCAGATGTTTTCTTTGCTAATAGAATGACAAACATCCCCGATGCGAGGGATTGCCTGTCATCTGTCACAATCCCTTTTCACCCGGAGTTTCCCGAAGGACGCTCCTTCGGCGTAAAGTGATATACCTCGGGTTTCGAAAATAGTTTTTCTAGCCTCAAAACTTTGAATAATAATCTGCGTTCACCATTTTAAATTCAAGGTTTTTTCCAATATATACGGCACATGATATTGTTTAATTCTCCGCATGGGCAAATAGGTCTTATTCTGATAAATGCTTAACTCAGTCATGAAAACTGAAAATCAGGACCGGACTCGATGGATAAGAGTAAACTTACATCTTTATTTGCAAAGTGATACATTTAAGATGTAAATGGAACCCATCACCTCTGGATTGAGAGCTCAAGGCACAGACCAATAGACCACGGAAGCAGTATCTCGGGTGTGATGATGAGATATACAGGGAGTAAAAATATTGCTGACCAAACTTTAGATTGTGAACCTACCCATTAAACTGAACAACTTTCCCCAAGAAAAATCGATAAAAACAAATATTTAAAAATGGCCTCTCTTTTTGGATTAATGGAATACAAAATTGGTATCTGCAGCGGTTCTAGTCATTTTATAAGGGCGTTTTTTTTTTTAGAGTTTGATTTAAGTTCCTTGGAAAATATGTTCAGTTATATGGGTAGGATCACATTACATCCTATTTGATAGGGAAAATTTTTACTCCTTGTATATTATTTTGACAAAACATTTTGCGATACAAAATGCGAGTATAAATATTGTTACTGCTAATATTTGTACAAAACGTGGAAGTCAATATAAAATTTCTAGTTCAGTCTGGAAATTTCTGATTTTGTCACCAAAATATTTATAAAACATCAAAATGAATAAAATAGTATTATTTAAAATAAAACCTTAGCTTTTATGATGTTACCAATGCTAAGTTAACATTTTTTGGTAAATAAGTATGTGTTATAAAATCCTCAAAACAAAGGATACGACATTTTCTGCATTGACAAGGAACAATGTTTTGTAAACAATTTATTGTTTAAGTTAGGTAATGCTGCTATTCATTACTTGATAGTGAAGGGAGTGTATTGGTAGCAACAGATTTGTTTCGCCAATCCCCATTATATTTCCCTAGGGAAGCATTCATTATTGAAGGTCACGATCCATCTAGATCATTAATTTAAAATTAAAAAAAATAGAGAGATACCTCGACCTCACTGTCCAAGGCCCTAGATCACGCGACATACCGAAGAAACGCTGGCTAGACGTCGTGAAAGCGGATATGGAATAGGACGATCTCACACCAGCGGATGCCAAAGACCGGGCAAAATGGAGTATAAAATGTCGGAAAGCTGACCTCAGAGGCTGGAAGAAAGCTAGGCAGAAAAAGAAGAAGAAGATTGAAACGAAAGTCCGATAACTAAAAGATTTTCACGTGGTTTATGGGAAATTTCTTAAAGAAAATTCGAAGCTGATTTTAAATGTTCTCACCAAAACCAGCCACTACGTAAATTTTAAATAAAGAATCTTTATTTGCACGAATCTTTATTTGCACAGTATTTAAATGTATTTAAATATTCAGTTAGAGGTGTTTCTCCTTATCATAATCATTAAATAAACGCAAGATCATTTATCTGCAATGTGTTCAGAACTCTCACTATTAATGTCAGTCGTAATTATAATTATTTCAATGTTTGATGTCATACGTAACGTGTTTTGAATATTAATAATAAAATAAAAACAATTATTTGTCACGGATAAAACAAAATGGACGACGACAGAGAAGTAAATGAAATAAGGAAAGTACGACATGTGTTTTTTAATGAAGACGAACTATCACAGGATAATAGTATTTCTAGTGTTATTTTAACTCCTGGAGTTTATTATCCAAGAAAAAGTAAGTATTGCAATGCCATTTTGTTTTCATAATAGATTTTTTAGATCAGAGAACAGAACCACAGAGTACAAAAAAATACATGAAGTGATATAAAAAAAAAACACAACTTAAAACATGTCCCTTGTAATTAAATTAAGCACATTGTGTTTTTTTAAATAAATATAATTGATCTCCGTACTAAAAATTAATCAAATAAAATAGTTGACTTGAATAAAAATAGAACACAGCTGGTTGGTCTAAATATTTATCTTTCGCGTAACACTGATATCAACATCTTATGAATACTATAAATTATAAAATTGTACAATGCTGGCATTTTGTATCCCACAATTTATTACCATACGAACAATATTGTACTGTACTACAGATTTACAAGAAAACTGTGCAATAAAGATTAGTAATTTTTTTTATAACACATTTGCTCGTAAAGGGTCTCTTATTACACCAATTTCAATATTGTATTGTATCTTATTACGTACTTGTGCGTAATCGTAATGTCAAATGCACGAGTGCTGTAAAACACACGATTTTTTTTTTAATTAGGTAAAACGCACGGTTTATCGAACGGTATTTTTTTAAATCTTAGCAAAGAGTTTTTATGGCAGAAAAGTGGTCAACATTTTATAAATAAAATTAACTTTGGGAGATAAAGTATAATAAAATAAACATTTAATTCTTTGATTTAATTAATTTTTACAATAAATTACACCCATTTATCTGTAACAAAATCAAAAAAAAATATTAATTTACTTTATTAGTAATACTGGCTGGTTTTTGTTTCTTTGTACTTTGGCTTAAAAAAGAAAGCGTTGATGCACGCGCATCCTAATTTGTGAATAAGTAAAAATTATTCCGCACGCTTTTTTCTTTTCGCTGTATTGTTATTTTTTTTTATTTAGTTCTATTTATTTCCTCGCAAATATGTTATAGAACGTCGTACGATATACGTGCGCTTTGATAATTACAGCCTCTGCAATATCGCCTCGGCTGTAATGATCAACCCACCGCACTTATATCGGAATGTACTATTCTGTGAATATTTTACTAATTTATATAAATTCTTTCTAGCAAACACACGCCGAGTTTACAACAACAAAAATCAACTCCGTAAGACATCCAGAAGAATAGTCTTCAAAAATGGTATCTTTAACATCGAAAGTGAAAACAAACAGAAGTTCCTTATCAAGAATGTATTCGTGACACTCGTCGAAGCCAGGTGGAGATGGACCTTATTTGGTTTCTTCTTAGCGTTCACTTTCGATTGGCTGTTCTACGGCTTCCTATATTGGTTCATCGCATGGAAGCACGGAGATTTGGAAGACGAAAACTTGCCTCCGGTCCAGAATGTATCCGAATGGACTCCATGCGTTGAGAACATTTACGGGTTCACATCCACTTTCTTATTCAGTGTGGAAGTCCACACTACAGCGCCTATGGCGCTAGGTCCATAACACTTGAATGCCCTGAAGCAATAATAACTATGTGTTTTCAGTGTATACTCAGTTCCATATTCCAAGCATTCATGGTCGGAATATTGTTTGCTAAACTAACTAGACCGAAAGCCAGGACACAGACAATATTATTCAGTAAGTGTAGTGTGGTTTATATGAGAGACAATAATTTGTGTTTGGTTTTTCGAGTTGGCGATATTCGGTATTCACGCATTCTCAATATCAAAGCTATGGCGTATGTGATCTATATGAACAGCAGTAGTGAATTAATAGAGAATCGGCAGATAGAACTAAAAACTGAAATGGATGGAAATGAATCTGCTTTCTTCGTATGGCCTTTGCAGGTTGTCCATATCATTGATGAGAACAGTCCATTATACAATGTGTCTGCGGCAGATTTAATTTGCGGGAAGATTGAAATTTTAGTAGTTTTCGAAGGGGTGATTGAGACAACTGGTCAACCTATCCAAGCTAGATCTAGTTATACTGAAAATGATATACTGTGGGGCCACCGGTTCGAGTCTATGGTTACTATTGATCCACATAAGGATTTGTTCGATGTTGATTTTTCAAAACTTAGTTCAACAGAGCGGATTGACACCCCACTTTGCTCTGTAGCCGAATACAAAGAATTTATTGTCCTGGCTGAAGATACAAGTTTCTGACTCATAATGAAAAAGACTTCTAATTTTATTGTTTGTATCAATAAATTGTTTTTCTGTTTGAAAACTGTGTTTGATTCATAAACTTAATAAAAATACGTAAAAATATTCACTTTAGAGATTTTTTACTACATATCTCGCATAATATCAAAATAAACGAATTATAAACTCGTTTTTTTATTAAGTTAATTGACTGTCAATATTTTTGTGTAATTTCAATTATTTGAAAACATCATGAAGGTTTCCTTTTAAATACTTACATTTTTACAATTGAGACACCACCTAATGGTTCTCTAGGAACTTCACAAAAACCCACAACCACAAAAACAACTTAAACTCCCATTCATCGCAAAAACGGCGAACAAGTCTCTTCCAGTTATTCCACAATTAATTAATTCCTGAACATAGATTGAAAGTTTGTCTAATTAATTGGAGAAGCTTTATCTGGAGTAGTTAAGAGTTGTGGAACGTGAAGAAACTCCGGGAACTTTGTGGAGATGTTCTGTAAATAATGAACACCAGTTTGTGCGAGGGGCCACTTCTTACGCTACTTTGATAATCGCACTGTTTAAAGTTTTACTAAGGGCACAATAAGGAAGGATTCGCACCGACCGGCTCGCATCGGCCCGGCGCGGTAAGCAACTGTAGAGGTTCAGATCTACACTGTTATTATTGTGGTACTTTTGTATAGTTGAAACATAAATTAATTATTATTATTATTGTTCTTGAACAGGCAGGCAGTTGAAACAACTGATAGGTGCCTGTATCCCATTCACTTTTTACTGTTCGACACTATATAGCACTTTTTCGCTTGTAATTAGCTTCATTTTCATGGTGGATTGGAACTGATAAAAAATTTACGCTCCGGTTGCTTGGTTTCCAGGTTGTACTGTAAATTAGTATAAAGGAATTTCAGGAATTTTGGTGTATTCTAATAATGTTGAGTTGTTAGTAGGTGCCAACCACAATCTGACCTTTATGATGTGCCTCTTATATTATTAAGCGTGATTGTTCATATTTGTAATATAAAATGGGCATTCAGCACAACAACAAGCATGGCCCAGCGACAGTCGTGGTAAATAAAATAAAAATAGGTATTTAATACGATCATTATAAAAATAGTTTGCTCATAAGTTTCCACCAGGCGCTTTCGATTTATTTAATGCGCATTCACTGCCAACATTGCTAATTCAATCGGTGAGGCGCTTTTCAATTGCTTTGGAAATCTCAAGTAGTTTTACGTTTTAATCAATCGTGAGGCTACACGAATTATAATGACCAAAAGATTTCATTAATAATTATTACGAATGCAAAAGTTTTGATGTTTCAATCACGCCTTAATAAATTGACGAATCAGGATGAAACTTCGTACATATATTAGGTTATATACCTAATATTTTGGTTCTTTTTACTGCGTTAAAATACCTTATCTCCAAGAAAAAACTCCTAAGTCAAGGCAAAATCGCAGGCGGAAAACTAAATTAACATTACAAAGTCTTAAATTTAGCACTATTTTGTGACTGCCAGGGAATAATCCCTCATTAAAAGTTTTTTTTTTTTTAAGTTTTCGTTCAAGCTACACTCAGACATCTTTCGCAAGTGTAGACTTGACTTTAAAACCATGAATCGCAACTTCAGGTAAACGCCAAAGCAAGGAGCAAGCAATTTTGTACGTGCCGCTGAAAGGCGATGTTGTATGTGCTTTTCAATGATAAATTTGTGGTGTTTGGGATGGTTTAAAGAGTTTTTGAATCCTGAGTATGGACAGCGGTAACACAGCGGTTCCCTGTAAAGTAAACATAATATTCTAGCATGTCGCCAATCCGCTTGCCAATCTTCCTGCCAATTGTGGGATTTGGCAGAATTGGAGACACGATATCCTGTAGTGGCATTTTAGAGATTTTTTGTTTTTGTAAACCATAGTTCAGGTACTCTAGACTAAATTGTGATCAGTACTCATTTTAATCCGTTTGACACGCTGATACCATAGATTTTACTTATGAGCTCGGCGCGGGCTGATACTTCAAGAAATAGGATATTATACTTCGTTTGATACGCTGGTACTTCAGTAAGTGTGCTTTCAGAAATTGACAAAGATTTTAAGCGTTCAGTACCAGATTAATGCCACTTTTAAACTCGCCAGTACGCGCACGTATCAGGTACAGTCACGTACAATATCGCTTCGCTCTATACGTCTCCCCGCTCCGCCGAAAACTAACGACTGGTGACTAACGCCATCTGTCAAACTTTGCAATGTGTGATGTGAAGGATTGATGATGATACTGTGATAGCTGTGATGAGAACAATCAGGGGAAAATAAAAATCATGGGCTAAAAACCCATTTCTATTTTTATCAGTTGTCATAACAACCAATCAAATGAAAGGAATTTTTCCTTACCTATTCATGTTAAAACCTGCTGTAGATGCGTTTGGCGGGCGCTCTACGTGCGCTCGGCAAATTAAACAATGCAAGCAGTTTTTCATCTGAGATATTAATCAAAAAGTATAAATTCTTATCTATGCTTGCAGAGAGAGAAAATTTGTTCTCCATGGGTGGTTTTCTGTTTGGCGTTTTCTTTGTCAAACTATTGAGGCAAACACAAACATCAAAAAATTAAATAGTAAATAAATTACGCCAACCTACACAAATTGAATATTTACTATTTTAGCCACAATGTAATGTAACAAAAAAAATTATTATTATCCTCCGCATAATATTGCCCGTAGTCGTTTGAAAATAGCAGAGAGAAAATAGAGAGAGACAAAAATTAAATTCAATGGAACTATCACTTCTTAAGTCATGGCTATCGATGTAAACCAGATTTACAAATTATGTATCTGTTCTACCTATGCAAGCATGTTAAGACTTCGAGTAATATACTTTATGCATTTTCCAACAGACATGTCCTGGAAAATCAAATGATAAATTGGAGGAAATGTCCTCCAGATAAAAAAATTGAGTGGCCTCCCAAACCTCCTCAGTGTCCAAAGAAAGAGCCAATTTGTCCTAAACGAGAACCGCCGCCACCAGAAAAACCCCCCAAACCTATATGCCCCAGTAAAAAGAAAACGAAAAAGCCGCGTAAATGTGAATAAAATATATTGAGCGAAAACTAATCAGAAGAAACCATAGAATTAGTTGGAAGTTCATAATAACATTGAAAGTGAATCATTTACTTTGGCTGATTTAATAAACAATAACATTTTATAACCAGAACCCTCACCAGAATCCACGCTAAAGGCTTGGTGAAGGTACCAACATAATGACAACAATATTTCAAAGTACATTCAGAGTTCTGAAAAACTTCCATGTTAATCATGTTGTGTGTCACTATCGCACGAACCCTCAGAAAATAATTAGGCAGAAGGGATCACCACCGAAAGTGCGCAAAATTCGTCAATCGACTGAACGAGTCAAATTTTCCGCTGTTTCGGTGGCTAAGAAGAAATCAAAATTTTCAAAGATGTCCATACGTCAGAAATGGTCAAAACTTTCAAAGATATCCTTGCGGAAAAAGTGGTCGAAAGCTGCAAAGGCGTCTTTAACTAAATGGTCAAAGTGTTGGCGCGGACAAAAACTACCACAAGGTTTGGCTCAGACATGTTTTGGAGTCGTAGGGGCTGATATTTTTTACGAAATAAACCGAAATCCTCCTCGTGTATGTCCAGAAAGAACCGCTAATTATGGTCGTCTCATACAACATGGCGGGATGTGGTGAAAAAATACCTCTTGATCCAAACTCACCTTTCTGTGCTCATGTAAAAAATTCATTTTGATATCTGAAAGTACAGAAAGATTTTCAGTCCAAGAACATGTAGATCATATTTTTAAAGTTATTGTATTTAAATTATTTGTATTTTGTTCTATCTGCGTGCTTGAAGTGACTTCAAGTTTGCATTGATGTGGTAAAACTAAAACGCCATAATGTTTATTTCATAGGTATTTATCATTATTTTGTGTATTTTCGTTAATTTATTTTCTTGTTGCCAAATACATTAACTCTGTAGATACTCGAAGAAACTAAAATATCTTTAAATCTTAAAACATTTTGAGTAACATAAAATTTAAATTTTATCAAAAGAAAATAAAGTTAAATATTAAAAGCAACTTTGTAAATAATTTGTGATCAGAATTCAAAATAAAATACTTTTATTAACATTATTTTTTTCTTTTCTCCATTAACAAGGTAGTCAGTAGTTATAGAAGTTAAATAAATAAGCATTATTATAATTTTTGTATTCCGTTTTTTCGTCTCGGCTACAGATTCTTGCCGGTAGGTATTACAATGAAAATATTGAAAACGTTAATTTATTTGTTTTTAATAATGTTTATTTGACTCGATTCCCATGTTAGAAATAAAAGCATGCTTTGTTTAGCTTATTCTCAGATGTTTTTTTTAAAATAATCATTGTAGCAACTTTCTTCGTGTGTGAAATAAATTTCGACCCAAAATACAGAATGTGGAGGTTCCAAGTGTTGCAAATCCCCTGGTTCTTTCTCAATGTCAACTCGGGTTCGCATTTGCATCGAAAATGAGCACGCTTTCTGTGGCGAGCTGATAGAAAAATAAAATATTTATGTGTATTTTCTAAGCTACTTTGTGGTTGTTTGTATGGAAAATCTGTGTTTTGTATAAGAATTTAATACTCTCATGGAAATAAATTGATGAACGCTAGTGGTCTGTCTGATCTTGGGAAATAATTATGTAGTTTTGTTTATTTAAGAGGTGATCAAGTTTTCCAAAAGGGTACATTGTAAATTTACAACAATTTTTTACATTAAAATGGAACAATCAAGCACCGTCAAATCAGATATCTGGCTTTAAACCATTAACGCATACGAGTCCAAATATGACCACCCATTTTTGATAGTTTATTTATGTTTAGTTACCTTTACTGTGTGAAAATAACTGATAAAAAAATTGTGGTCATATTTGGACTCGTATGCCGTAAAGGGTTAACTTACATTCTAAGAAAACCAACTTTCAGACAAACATAAAATGAGAACTCTCAAAATATCTGAAAGTACTTCATCTTAGTTTCTTAGATTTAAATAGAGGTTACTACGCCATGAACAGTCTTTTTGAAACTTAATCAATGTTCATGTTTTTCACCATTTACATTAAACACTTTTTTGCATAACATAGAAAATATTACGCTAGCAAAACCTTCACAAAACCGTGTTAATATAATATTACAAAGAAAACCTTAAAGACGTACACAGAAGCTATTCAAGTAACACGTTACACTTTGCCAAACGGTATAGCCACAGTATAGGAAAAGGAGCAGTAGGCATAACATGAACTTGTTTGATTACCTACGTCTGTTCTGTATACATCCGCTCGATATTTATTGTCCTAATGTACCTACCCCATAGCGGTCCAGCATCTTGGGTTTGAATATGGAGTCCAGCCAACAATTTGTTGTCAATAAATTTAAAACATCAAAATTATCAAAGCATCTTTCGAAATAAATAAAAGCGGTTATCAAACAAGCATTTTCACTTTGAATAATTCGTATTAGATATTATAGGTACTGATCCTTTTCCTTGCCTATACTCTGACAAAGCACAGACCATTTCTTGAGCAGCGCAGTGAGATGTGTAAGAAAGCGGAGCAAGATTAAGGGGTGAGTGTAAATTTAGTGCATTCGAAACACCGGCTAATGGACTCGCCTGTTTGTGTGGACGTGCTCTAGGCTACGGGGTAGGCAGTGCGTCAAAGACCTCATAAATGGACGTTTTTGTTCGTTGGAGATTAAGGGCGGGTATATGGACTCGCCTGGTTGTGGAGACTTGCTCTAGGTTACCAACTGAATCCTTTGTGGGGTTGGCAGATCGTCAACGACCTCTTAAATTCTCGTCGCGCCTTGCGGAGAGGACCTCTCTGCGTAGATTACGACTAAGGGCTGCTTCTAGAGAGTTGGATTCCGTTCCATCCCAACAAAGTAAGCTCAAAAGAGCAAAGCACTCGCAAAGCATTAAACATACAAAGCTATAACTTAGTGGTGATTTATAAAAGCAACAAAACTGTATCTAAAAACTGTGTCTGGTTTCGCTAGTACACCAGTCATTACGTATGGAGCCCAATGAGGGGCATCAGGGGGCCTAAGGGGGCCCCATTGATATTCCTCAAAGGTCCACACACGGGCGGCTCGTTGGCCGCAGCCTCCGCCAATTATTCCGGGTGCGGTGTTAAAACATAATGATTTCTATTAGGATTCCGCAGACGTGCATCATTGCTCCGTGGCAGGGGTGCAGAACCTTTATACAAACCACTGATAAATAATAAACTCACTTTCTTATCGCATAAAGTGTGTAGCAAGTTAAAGCTACGGTTATGTAGCAGATCTCTACGTCGTAGCTACGTAGTAATCGATTTTATAGTCTTTGATAAAGTCGTACCTAACATAAAGGTGCACATACGAAATCAATATTTTTAATGTTTAATATGAATGACCAGACTTACTTACGTAAAGATTAAGACATTTTGTTTGTGTTCACAAGTAATTTTATTGATTTAACAAAGTGCAAATAACGCAGTGAATTTTTAAATTAAAATATTTTCTTTAATAAAAACTACCCTTACGTTTAATTTTATATTTGATATTTTACTATATGATGAGATTATCACTTTCTCTTTGTAAAAAAAATAAAAAATATACACTTCATTTTATAGGTTGACAACACCCGCTCCATGCTTTTATTGCTACACACACGCGCGTCTATCGTTGCTTTGATACGGAACCCTGATAATGTAATGAGATCCAAATCTTTCAAACTGGATCTTAGAGTATTATAATACAAACACACTTTGAAGAGGTGTATCTACTGAGCTACGAACTGTTTGTTTCAAAATATCATAATAATTTACGGCGGTAAAAAGCACATAATATCCTTTAATCTTTACTTTTACATCCTGACCAGGGAATGATAATGATTATAAACAAAACAATAGTTATTTGTTCAACAAGAGAGGGAAGTTCGTTTTTACTGCGAGTGCTGATTTTGAATCCTGAGGTAGCGAAGGATACTAAAATTGAATCACGAGCGTAGCGAGTGATTAAAAAATATTATCCTGAGCTCACCGAAGGATTCAAAGCACGAGATGTAAATGAATTCGCTCTCGTGTGATACATACAACTTTTCCCACTTTCAGTGAGAAAATATTGAGGTGTGAAATTAGGAGAAAATGCCATTATTACTTTTTTATTGGAAAAGTTGCGTTCGGAAATTGCAACAACACTTAAAAAATAAATTAAGCAGACGTAAAATTATTCTAAAATTAGCATGTAATGTTATTAATTTTATCTTTTTAATACAAATCAAATTAATTACAACAATAATAATATATTTAAACATTAAAATTTAATACTTTACAAGACAGTAAAACGCAACAAAATAGTCTACAAAATAAAATTTTAGGTTGCATCAATTTTCAGAACGCTCCCCCAAGAGACCAAATAAAAAAAATAAAAAAACCATTTGGATACCAGTTGTGTCAAAAAATGACATACCTTTGCCTCATTTAAAAAAATTAAAAAGCTACTTGGTCTCTCTTAAGAATAAAATGGCCTTTTCCTCACTGAATTTAGGCGGGAAATGTGCTCTTTTTGAGGTGAAAGTGGGAAATAGTACATTGTTTAACGAGGAGAGAACATGACCGATTCCCACGAGGGTGTAGTTTGAGGCCCGAAGCGCAGCTGAGGGCCTCAATACACACGAGTTGGGAATCGCATTTTCTTCCGAGTTAAACATAGTGCTTTATACTACACCTATGAGGAAAATATAATCAAAAATCCTTGTAAGATAAAGAATGATATCACTTACATGAGAAGATAACTTAAGAACATTTGAAGTGTAATCATCCATGCGAACAGAACACAAACAAACAAAACACATAATTAATACAGTTACACATTACATCAAAAACACTAAACACTTAATTTACATTAAATAAGTCATATAAATCAAAGAACGAAAAAGAATTCGCGCGGACATGTTGATTTTGCCATATTTTTTTACTTAAAAATATAAAAGAGACAAATGAAGCAAAGCACATACTGCCAATAAATGTAAGTGGCCAGTATCATTTTGTGGGCTTTGACATACTAACTTTTTGTTTTTTGGCATTCGCCTGTTTCTAGTTTTGAATTATGAATTTAAAAAAAAAATAGGAGGGGAGAAAATACTTTCTCCCCTAGGGGAGAAAGTAAATCCCATATATTTTTGCCGCCCGCATATTCGTTCGCTTGGATTTACGTACTTTCTTTCCTTTTTTTAAGTAAGAACTAATATACTTTCCGAATAGGTGTAGTATAAAGAATATTTTAACTCCTTCTCTTCTATAAGTACTGTAAAATGCCAGAAGATTGAGTTGAGGGTTTCAGTTTATGAAAAGCAATTCTTTTTTAGGCAACAAAATAACACTAGAGCAGCAGTACGCTACGCACGACAACCCGATGAACCCTGTCACAGTTTTAAAACCTCCTATTGGTAACAGTAAATAGATCTCTGACATGGTTTGTGTACAGACAATCGCAGGTGATTCGGCCTGCATTTTCCTAACTAAACCGGTGAAAATCTCAAAAAGTGATTAATTGACAGATATCAACTTTATGATCCAACCCATGACCTCCAGATTAGAAGCCCGTAGCTCATACCAACAGACCACCGAGGCAGCATATCAATTTATAACTGTTGTTTAATATAATCCAACGCTCGTATTATCATGGCTATGGAATGCTGAAACTTCATAACCTGGTTCTGTGAACCGCACGCAGCAGCTTTCTAATGATAGATACGGGTTTCATATTAAAATACATTGCTGGTTTTGGCGGCTTACTAAACCACCTCAACTGCAGTGATTCCAATTTTATGTTCGTCTTTGATATTAAACTATTGAGCATTGTTTTGAATTAAAGATGGTCCATGCTGTCGGATGGGCAAGTAAATAGTCGGTCCTGCCCTGATTTCTCTCTGGTCGTGTCACTCAATCATGCATGGAATATCTTCATTCCTTCTATATAACTGGCAAATACCAACTGATTTAATCTCGTTTAAAAAAACACCAAAAGGCTTAATTGCTACACGACCAGTTGAGGTAAATAAAAAACTGCAGAGACTTGAACGCGAAGTAATGAATGAATTTTTACACTAGCAGAGAATCCAATAAAGCCAGCAATGTGTAGTGGTTATAAAGCGCCTGTCATAAGAGGCAATGCAAAATGTCACGCAAGCAACTATGTCGAACTATTCGGCGCTTGGAGGGATACCAACTATCTACTAATGGGAGTTCCCCCGTAATCGAAACTATCTGCCAAGTCCAATATCCTGGTTTTGTTTCGTAGTTTTTGAGGATAAATTACCGTATTGTGGATTTATGCGACATATTTCGGACGTTTCAATTTTGCTGGGATGAAAGGGGTAGGCCTGGGTAGGCCGTATTGTACGACTATGTTGTCATGTTGAAAGGTATGCTTTGAACTTGTAAAACGAGATGGAAATTATTTAAACGGTTATGTTTTTGATGGTCAGAAATATTTAACGAATAGGAAGGGAACACATCAAATAAGAGGTACGAAATCGATTTTTTTTTCATTAAGATTATTCTACTTTGCTTCTAGATTTGGAATGAGCCACATATACACAAGTCAGTCACATCTTGAATCTCTGACATCAAAGTTCATTGCATCTTTCGTTCAACCTGCATCCCACACAAAACAAGATTTTCGATACAATGCAGTCTGCATTCAAAATGTTCTCAAATAAATGGAAATTATTTATTCGTCTAGCAGGAGGTAAAATAGAATGACTAGGTAGTAAGTTGGTACAGATGTTTTATCTCATGAATCTTACTATTGCGGAAGTAGATGAAGAAAGACCTACTACGTCATTTAAGCACAATAACTATTATTAGCTAGCTCGACATAATGAAAGCATAGTAAACCTGTATTTAGGTTAGGCACGCACACAAGGGCGCGCATCCTTATAGAACCACCAAGTAAATGATCAAATCGCAATTTTAATGTAACCCAAACTAAAACTGCTCAAAACTCGATTAACAAATCGCCACACGGAAAACTGTTGAACGATAATTCCATATCTACAGAAACATCTAACGAACCGATTATTTGAACATCGCTTCTTACAGTTTTCAGTTTTTATTTCTCGCACGTGAGTTCGCGAGGGGAGGTTCTGACCACAGACATGTAATTTAATGAACTACAGAGGTTTGTGGCGTGATATTTTTAAAGTGAAACTTCTTTAGGCACGTTGAGAGTAAAATTTCAAGGTCAGATGACGGAAATACGTCAGGCCGGGGAACGGAAGTCGAAATGTCAAAGAAGTTTCACTTCAACACGTACACACACGCTCTTTTTTTGAGAAAATGATTTCATATCTTTTTATGTAAAATTGTAAAGCATTCAAAACAAAGAATGCATTTTCTTGTCACTTTTATTTACCACTATTTTAACTTTCTAACTACACCCTTTTTATTATTTCATTAAAGATTTACCGCCTTTGGCTCTAAATTGAGTCCTGTAGCAAGTCAAAAGAAACAGCGTCAAATAGTGAGCTTATTCAGAAGATACTTATGTTCACTTATTTTTTTAAGACTATTGCATGTAGAGTGTCCACTCTTTTGCTGTGAACATTTTAAATGATGACTATAAATTATGATGGGGTAACAGTTACACTCAAAAATAATGAAATATACCTACTATGTCTAGTCTACAGTAGGTATTCGTTGTCTATGATTCAGAGCAACGCGAGAACTGGCAGATCGCAGTTTGATACCGTTCGACGATTCTTTAATGTTCTTGTTCGCGATATTAGTAACTAGTGTGTACGTGGTAAAGTTTACTCAGTTTTGCTAAGTTACGAATAAAAATAGTGAAGGAAAATATTTTCTTTTATAAAACTTTACCCTATACTAAAGTTGCAATTCGCGCAAAGTTGCAATTCATACATCTCGAGTGTCTCCGTGCTTTTGAAGGTACGTTGAACCGTTGGTCCCGGTTAATATTGTAGATATTAGTCGTTAAGCCATATCAGTGGCCATTGCTAAGCATACTAACCTGGCAAAAGCCTAGGGAGATGATGATGAACTCCGTGTCGTCATATATTCAGAATCTACTAAGAAGTAGAGTAGAATTATCTACTGCAACATCAGCATCTGCAATGAGCATACTGCAACATCATCTTTTTTTGATAGTGATGCAGCAAGCACATTCTATGTTTTTCTATCGCTACAGGATCTATTTCAGGAATATACCTACCTTTATAATACACATACCTTAACTTTGATCTGTTCATGGTCAGAATTAATAAGCATTTATACAAATAAGCATGCTTTAACATCGTTTATCTATCTTTAGTAAATGACTTAGTACTGGAATCCCTTTGGTTGACATCTACAGCATGCCCGGGGCAGCTGAAACATTCTATGTTTTTCCTATTGCTCTCAGTCCAGCATAGTTAGTTTATAAAAGTTTCAATTTTGCTATCCTCGTTAACAGCTCCAACTGCAAGTAAGTTATCTACAGCTAACTTGTAACAGTAATTCCCTTATTAATTGAGGTTTTTCTCACCCCCAGAGTTGTGGAACTGAGTTGGAGTTCAAATCCAATTGAATTAGTTTCAGGTGGCACGAACCAGTTCTACCGTTCGTACGTGATGTTTGAATCAGAATTCACGGCGTTTGGGACACTGGGAATCGCCAGATTCTCTATACTGTAGTTTTTTTTCTTCTATTTGAGTATCAAAGTTTTTAAACCGCCTGATACCACAGCCAATTTTAAAACCCTCTGACGTAGTTTATAAGGGCTATTACATAGGGTTACTACTTCTATCAAAGACACTGTATTTAAATGTCAAAAGTGACTGTTTTTCAGCACTATTGGCCAGGGTAGAGCTTAATTTTTTTTTAAGGTTTATTACTTACGTTACGTTATTTGATGTGTGTTGGCTTAAAAATATAAAAAAAGAATACTACAAAATTCCAACTGACGATATTTTAAAGACCAACCCAAACATAAAATAACCAACTGTAGACCATGTTAAATAATGCATCCAGTAACTAAACCCTACCGTTCGTTTCTTTACCTTCTTACCTCTTTCACAACATATTACGTGTTTAACGTAAACACGCGTATACCCTTTCCCATAAATTCGGTACGGGGAACAAAGAAGCTGTCTGTACGGTATCAATACCCTCACGGCTTGAGCCACCAATCACCCGCATCGTTAAGATGTAACCGGAGGAGAGGGAAGATGCCGCTCATAAATAATATCGGTTGTACCTGTGCCGTGGAAACGTTGAAATATAGACGCAATTATCTGTATGTACCTGTTTGTAAACAAATGTGTTCATGCATAGGCTAAATATAACAGAACGGGTATAACATGCAATCATGCATATTTATAATACTTACTGCTTACGTTTTTATTTCTTACAGGGTAGGTAGAGCGTCAAAAGGCTATGAAAAAGGTAAGAACCAAATATAGATCTAAGGCTCGTATTTATAAAGCGATCTCAAGATTGAGAGCAATATTAAGTATGGATTTGACAGGCCGTTTAGTACTGAAATGACATTTCAGATACGAATTCTATCTAGCTGTCACTCTTGAGATCTGATTATAAATACGGGCCTAAGTCCGTAATTAATTTATTTTTACTGTTTTATTTCATTTTTATAAAGTTCATACCTAACTATAAAAGTATCTATAAAAATGTATAGTCGTACCAATGAAATATGACGATTGTTTCGGAGCTCCGCAGTGCACTTACGCCGTAAATCCTAGAAAACGTATTTCATCGAGGGAACCCTATTCGGCAGCAGTACAGGAAGAGCTTCCTATCTGGTCGATATTCCACCAATAACTCACAATCGCGTCTTCCTTACACAACAATCCCATAGAACATTAGGTAGGACCTATATAGACCTACATTTACGTTTGGGAGTCAGTAACATTTTTATGTGCATAGATATTTGCCTACCTACGAGTACTTATTTTCTTTGTGAATGCATGAAATATAATATGTGAATAATATGTGCTTGCATGTTACAACTGTTTTTTTTACAGGCATGAGCTGAAAATTAGTATTAGCTAATACACAGTTGTTTTTTTACTAAAAATGACCCTCCAGACATGTCATAAGATTTGACGTGGCGAAAATTATCTTTTAGTGAGGTTGTTGTTGCTCTGTCTTAAAATAAAAGAATACAGTCTGTGTTATTTTATAATTTTAGTGAGGGAATGTGTTAGAAATGTATCCTCTTTACAATATTGGTATAGGTTTTGCTGATCTTCAGTAACAAAGTGGTATATCATCAATCAATTGAACGTGTCGACAAAAGAGGGCGCTGTGGTAGCGCTAGTGTCGTTCATTACCTGGTTCGTTCGGAACTTTGATCCAAACTAACTTTTGATCAAGCACACAACATCAAAACTTGTCCAGACCCCGTAGCATGTTGCCTGTGATAACGAATATATCGCATCTACCTGTCAAATCTTCATACAATCTGACAGAGAGGTGTGATAAAAGATGGCTATACATACACACTTCTAGTTCTAGGCCTATGTCCAGCAGTGGACTAATGATGATGATGATGATGACACACTTCAGTTTGAATACTAAGTAGCAAAAAAGTTTTTTTAGCTGACAAGGTTTAGCCTTTTCAGAGATACCATGATAGTTTTCTTTTCAATCGCAAGAATCAATTCGGACGACCATGTTGTCAAAGGTTTTTTTAAAAACCCTCTCAGTTCCAAAAATTATACCTAAGAACAACATAATTGCAAATGTTGGTACTCTATTTTATGCTTTCGCCGTTTTCCACTATGCCAAAGTTGCAGAACACAGAGCCCCGCTAATGCCAGGTGCAAGTTTTGTCTACGGGGACGACATGCCTTGGTACCTGAGGATTTGCTTGAACCTGTGCTTCAACGTAGTTTGTTATGGTGCACAGTTTCTACAACTTATTAAGGCTTATGAATGGATTATATATAGATGCCTCCTACGTAAGTTATCGTAACTGACAGAATAGGCATTTTTGTTTTTGTCGGGTCGCATTTTTACTGTTACCACCCTTTACCCAGAGTCTGGCCCCAAATGGCTGTGTTTTGGGTTTTGCTAATGTCATCAGGATAGACCCGTCTGCTACGATGCCTGGCTGCCTCCCTCTTTTTTAAAAAGTGCCTAAAACTCAAAGCAATTTCCGTAGAGAATCTATCTGTGGAAGCGCCGACTCAGTGGTTTGTACATTACCCGCGCTCCAACTATCGCGACCTGCGAGATTTATCGCTTACATTCAACACCAACAACTTTCCACAGGATATAAAAAAAATCTCACGGTAAAAAAGCAATATTCACGTGCTTAGACGCATCTTAATAATTGCATACATTTTTGGCGAAATTATAGGTACCTTAGTTAGACCCTTGGAAGAAGAGCATGGCGATAAAATAGGAAACATCCTTGGTTTTTCTTTGCAAACGGGTCATTTCTACGCAAAAAGTCATTTAGGGTCAGTTCACGCCGGAAAGAAAACTTTTCTAATTTTAAAAAATATTATCGTAGCTTTTTTTTAGATTATAGAATCTATCTCTAAAAGCGCGGACTCAGTGGTTTCCAACTATCGCGACCTGTGAGATTTATCGAGAACATTCGTTACCAACAACTTGTGAATTTTATTGCCACAGGATATAAAATATAAAGTGCCGAAGAGATATGGCGGTTTGCGGAGTTGTGCTTTGTCTCGGTCGATGATAGATAGAATTTTAGAATTTTCTGTAGCAAACGATGTGGAAGGATCAAATCACTCCGTTTTAGATTTTATGGTTTAAAGATCTTGTTAGGGAATCTAGTTTTGAACAGGTTTTTCATTTATTGAAGAGCAAAATTTACTTCGCAATAAACACTCTGTCTCCAAAACCTCCGATTTTAATTAGTTTCAGGATTAATCCCATTTCAATAAAAAACAAACTTTATATTATTCAAGAAATCTTTTTCAATAAAAAGATTTATGTCACATTTTTTTTCCTTTCAAATATGGCGGCTTACCTTAAAAATATCAACTTTCTTGAGAGTTAATCAAAATCTTAATTTGTCCGGACCTCAGGGGTATTTGTTGTCTCAACATTATTTCCTCTGTTTACTTGAGGTGATTGGCAGGACAAGACAGGGATGTATTCAGGTAAACTTTATAAATTCCAATTTATCTTGTGTAAAATTTATTCGGTTGATATTTCAATTCAACCAATTCGCCGTATTTTATTGAGTTGTTGTTCTATTTTGCTGGTTACAAACTTTCTAAAAGTATTATGGATACAAATATTAAAAACTTAATTGATTATGTGAATGGGGTTCGCAACATAGTTAGGTAACAGTCAGAAATCAAATGATAATGATAATTCGTGTTTCGTATTAATTAAAATTGAGTTGGTATTCATTTCACACAATGAGTTGTTTTTGCTTTCAACCGCGATACAATAATTTTGTATTCAGTTATAATGATAATGAACAAAGCGTGAAGGGATTTGTTATGGAAAAAGCTTTATAAAATATGACTATCGGAATAATCATTATAAAGAAATGCGCTGAAATTATACTGGAATATCATCATAATGGACCATATTTATATTCATCGTATTCTTTTGTCGGCTTTAGGCTGGCTAATTTGATAAAGTCTTAGAACAATCTGACTTGTACATCTAGGAATGTGGTCAAATCGTTCATGCTAAAATATAACCTACAGCTCCATCTCTCCTCAAACAGATAGCAACTGTCCCTAAGCTCCACATATTTTAGATAAAACATAATTTTACTATCGTATAATACAGTATTCTTTTATTTATTTTAACTTAACCACAATTTAGTCTCATTTATTTGACATTTTACTTTGAAAAGTAACTAAAGAAAAACACATTGAGTTTCCTAAATACATGTCTGTAATGTAGACCATCTTGTTTACTTTGGTCGTATTATTTATCCTTGAGAAACGCGATCTTTTAACTTCTCTTTTACAGGATTGTAATCACTGTTTGTTTTAATATTCTTTTATATTTCATAACATTTTAAGAACTTACTCATCTTTTTTTTATGTAGCCTGTAATGTGTCCTATGCACTGCAAAGGCCTCTCCTCTTTCACGCCACATGTCTCGGTCTTGTGTCTGCTTGCCAGTTTGGAAGGATACATAGGCCCGTATTTATAATGAGCTCTCAAGAGTGACAGCGAGTTTGAGTTCGGATCAGAAAGGTCACTTCAGTACAAAACGACCTGTCAAATCCATACTTAATATCGCTCTCAAACTTGAGATCGCTTTATAAATACGAGCCTTAAAAAATAAATTTTCAGTCAGGGTATGACTGCGGTAGATCCTTGATAAAACACTGGAATTTGTTTTCCAGGGTGGCGGGTTCAAACCCTGACAACTCGAAATATTGTTTTTTTATTATTATTGTAATGAGCTTAAACTAACATAAAAAATGGTTTGCCCAAATAGACGCCATTATTAGTTTAGCAGGCAGGTTATACTAAAAACCTTATACACACAAGAACCAGTTTTGAAAGGATCTTCAAAATATTATATGTTACACTCTATTTCATATCCAGTATCGTATCGGAGCAACATTTTATCCTTCTATCAAATAGCAGATAAAAATTGCTGAGAGCAGTTGCAAATACAAAATAGCAGCGATACATTGTTGCCCAGTGTATGACAATGGTGTCGATTCGGTTAACTAAAAGCATAAGCACATGACTAATCTAAAATTATTCTCATACTTAACTGTAGTTTTCTGTCATGAGGGATCAGAAACGGGCGGCATTTGGGAATGACTTATAGGTATGTAAGTATTATAAAGCCTAGAGCCTAGAGGTTGTCTGTATGTAGGTATTATAATTTTTATTCGGTCAACTTAAACGAATTTTCAAGAATCATAAGAAGGGAATATCGACTGAAATTTTAAACGATTCCTTAGGCTAGTATTTATAAAGCGATCTCAAGATTGAGAGCAATATTAAGTATGAATTTGACAGGCCATTATGTACTGAAATGACATTTCTGATACGAACTCAAACTCACTGTCAGTCTCAAGTGCTGATTATAAATACCGGCCTTAGATACAGAAATAAAAATAATTCAGTCTATAATGCTGTTCCTTTCGATTCCCTAATGAAAGTGTCAGGAGTAGACTTGCTTTACTGCAATCGTGTGCTAACTGAATAGACACCCACTGTCACGATATTTTTATTACTTTTCTCTGGTCTTTCGTGCGATAAACTGAAGGGAGCCCATTTTTAAACAAAATAAATATTTTCGCCGTTCGCAGTAAGCTGTTTGAGCAATTTTTAAAAGTATTTCAGTAGAATTTTATTTGCTGATAAAATATAAAGTAACTCTGCAAAGCCTCTGTGGTGTAGTGATCTGAGCTTTGGGCTCGTGATTCGGAGGTCATAGCTTCGATTTCCACGGGGGATCACAAAGATTATGATTATAAATAGAACAGATAAATTATGTTTTAATACATCATTTTGTGATGTTTTCTCCAGTTTTGTTAGGATAATGCACGCTGAATTACCTGGTGAGAAAAAAAGGATTCAGTACTTTAAAGAGCATGCTAAACTATTTTATTTTTGTCGCTGTTTTTGATAGCAGTTGCTTTTTTCAACCATATAATAATAGCTATTAGACGGTAAAAACTCTGACATTAAAGTTGTTTTTTGATTCGCATTAGGGGAAGTAAACTATAAGCAATTTTTAAAGTTATTTAACTAGAAATTTTTCGCCGATAAAATAGGAGCTGGTTATAATGGTAGAGGAGTATAAAACGAGAACGCCTGCTTAAAAACTGATTAGTTTCGCTTTTTATAGACGAGCAATAAGTGGAGATGTGCGTTTTATGACCAGCTGTTTAGTTCTGGCGGGGAGCGTTTAAAAACTTATCAAAATATATTGTTTTTGTTATCTTTACTTTATACCTGAGTGAAAAAAAATCTGAAAAAAATGCCTTTATTATGGTATCAGCAGCGGCTCCAATCATTTTGTATGGTAAGGCCAATATTTTTATATTTCGAACATTGTATCTTAGGAAAAGTTGTTAAGTTTCATGGGTAAGTTAACATAACATAGTTTACTCAGCACATTTTTTAAAAATGGACAAGAAGGATTGAACTAACCTATACATGGGACACAGAATCAGCCAGTTAGGTGCCTACAATAATTTTAAAGTTGACAAAATGTGAGACGACTGACTAATAGAGTTAATCTTATTTTGGTAGTAAGTATACCTATCCCTTTGGGACCATTAAGTATTATTCCAACAATGTTGATTTCCACAAATGTTGCAAGACTTAGACGAAGAAAAACTATTCATAGTATTTTTGTCTAGTCCATTACGAAATAAAACATGTACTGCATCTAGAAATCGTTTGTGCTTACGACGTCACAAAATAATATTAACGGGCTTGTTCGAGAACAAGCGTTGCTTAAAACATGGCTTTTTCGCAGTAAAAAACTTTTTATACGGCGCCCTATTCTGTTTTGAGCCTAGGTTAAACTTGATGATACTAGAACCGTTCAAGCGTGAAACATGTACTTAGAACATGTAAAATAAAAGTACCTTCCAAGATAGAAACAGTATAGGTAACTGAGAGGAACTGATTTTCAGTAACAGTATCCTCATTCAACCCCTAGATTAGGTAGCCGACCCCATGAGATACGGAAAAAGGTTGGGGAGATGATGCTGCACTACCTTGTCATTTAAGTATTTTTTTTTAAAGAGTCTTGGCGTGGAAACAAGTTCTTCAGCCGAAATCAAGTCACTAGACTTTTGCTTGCCAGCCTATTAAACTGAACTTCATTTTTGCACAAATAAAGGCATCAGCATGAACCTAGGTGGATCTCTATACTAATACATATTCGTTTGTTCTTTATGTACAGAATATAATAATTATCGTAGACAAGAACTTGGAATTCAAAAGTCACTAAACTACCTTATAGAAATAATCCTGGCCACACAAACTATCTTTTTTACTTTTTGTGAATGAAAATTGTACGTTGTCTAAATCTTATTTCATCGTCTCTGTTAAGACCTTGTTTGGACACTGGCCAAGTCTTTTGTATCCTGCTTGATTCAAGATAGTGGACACCAAGCATGACATCCACAGAAAATACTGAATTTGTAAATTAAACAGAAGAGCTGGCAACTCCAAGCATGCATGAAATAAAACTAGCAAAGCAATTTTCAAAACTAAAATGTATGCAAAATTTGTTATTATAGAATAGAATAAAATATAAAACTATACATATTACGCAGAAAAATACATATCAAAAGGAAAAATCTTATTAACAGTACAAATAGGCAGCTTTATTGCTAAGCAGCAATTTCTTCCAGGCAACTTAGGGGGATAGGAATCCAAAAGAAAGAAAGTGTTTTTTGATGTTACTGTTTCTATCGCTATGAATTATCTACACTGTAAAATAAATTAAGCAATTTGATCTGCATCGTTCTAACCAAAATGAGGCCAATTTCGTACAGTATGTTCTTTTGATTGATTATCAATCAAAATCTGTCCTACAGAGGCAGTTAATTGTAAAAACCTGCTTTTCGATTCCGCCCTCCTTGCGTGTTATAACTGTCTACGCAACGAGTCTACGGGCGTCTACGCTATTAACGCTACGCCACATTAGCTACGATTTCCGTAGCACACAGCTACGCTGCTACGACACAATAATTATTTTTATTTGGCCATCATAGCTTTATGTTTATTACGCAAAACGCCTTGAGTGTCCAATGAATCAACTCTCTTTGCTTAGGACGGCCACCCCTCATTGCCCCAGTGAAGCATCATCTCAGTTATTAACTTTAGTTTGCAATAAACTGGAGTGCGCCATACTTTTACAGCGGAATTAGGAGACTCTAGGCATGATAATACAAAACCATGTTATCTTTGCCGCTATGTCGACTGAAAATCGACTTTATGTGAAAAGAATAAGAGTGGAATCAAGTGCAAATGTGTTTGTTGGAAATGTTCTGTTTATGATAAGGTTTAGTAGGGAAATATCCCTTTTTTATGAGGTAAGAATGGCAGGGCTTATGTATGGAGTTGGATATTAGGATTGTTTATTTAGTTACTTGCGAGAATATCGTCTGGTGCTAGAATGTTTCGGATGTGAGTTATGGCAGTTGCGTTGGTTGTGTAAGTTGTGCGGATATTTGGAAAATGATTTTTGTTGTTATTGTTTTAGGCTATCTATAAATAAATATAAATTATTTCTTACGTACCTAATCTATCTACCGTACGTATTTCTCAAAAAACTCTCTGTTTGGAGGTTATTAATAAAACTATTTAAAAAAAAGTTATGGTTTGCCTTATCTTAGCTGAAACTATCATTCTAAATACACTCAGGACATGTGTTTTATTCAAATGTTTGACTTGTTTATTTATCTAGTAAGCTTCTTCCTAAAACAAGCAACGAAGGAATTTCTCAAGCAACGAAGTAGTTTAAACAGAAACGAGCGTAACATTTCACTTTGCAACATAAAGAAGTCGTTCCCTTCCATTCCCGTCGTGTTACATGTTATTCTTTCCACCTGCTTGCTACAATGTGATCTGATCACCACCTGACGCCATATTGTATAGTAGGTAGTACTTAGGTATATATCAAGAGAACATAAGCAGTACTACTGACTGCTATACTGTAAATAAGTGCCTTACTTACTTATTTATAGTATACCATTATAATGTTCCAAAAAGTAAGAAGTGAAGTAATTCATTCACTATCAAGCGTCCCCCAATTTTTATAAAAACTGCTATTCGCTCGCCATGCTTGCTAGGTGCAATTTTGCGATGTCCCGTTCACAGATAATGGTGCCGCCCATTCTTTGAATATAGTAATTTTAAGGAGAGGACGCCAAAATCAACCCTACGTTACCTGAATTAAGAGCTTAATGCTCAGACAATTAGATCATGGAGACCATAGTTTCACACTCTTCTCACTCTTGTCTCTAATAAGCTTTATGTTTCTTACTTTGTCTAGCAGGTAAGCATAACCACAGTGTAAACAAACAGTGAGCGTTTAAGCGCGCACTTAAACTTAAGTTCTGGTTATATTGTTGCAACTAGTTTACGAGTAGTGTGGTCTATGACGCAGGTTACTTACATGCCATTTCTACCTTGTTGAATGCTAAGTAGGTGGTAGAAAAGTAGGTTAATGTGAAATGTATGAGGTTTCAATTTGAATGAGGGTGTTTAAATGTTGTTGGAGTTGATTGTGAATTTTTACTATGACATGTTAGCAAATTTAAATTCAGGATACCTATTTATTTCAGACTAAGTCATACACTTGTTAGTAAAAGTGTTACATTCAATTGTTAGTAATACATATAAGTACCTAAGCAAAAAGATCTTTTGAACTAATGTAAGTTAGTACCTAAGTTAATCTCAACTGTTCTATTTAACCCCTCAAGCGTGAGAGTCAAAATACGTGCATTCCGTTTGTAACAACAAAATATAGAATGAGTTTATCTAGGCGTTTCCGATTAAAATATACGCGCATAGGCAGTGCTCTAAAGTGGCTTGCCCCACAAATCCAAACACATTGACAGAGCTCTATGATATATTCTGTGCCTCCAGTGTAAAGGGGTTTACTACTACAATAGGTTTTCACCTGTCATTTTTCTATTTCAAAGAACAGAATGTCACTCATATTTTCAAAATTGATAATTTGGCATAATTTCCCATTTCCCGATTACAATGTAAATAAACCACTAAACTTTACATAAATACTGTAAATCTAATCAATCTACGAAGTTGGAGTAACCCGGTGTGACACAAAATGGATTCAAAAGTTACTCCTTCCAATATTCTTGATGGCTTCCGACTAAAGCTGCAGTTACACTATGAAATATAATGTTTATTATCCGATTTGGCTAGTCGATCGACTCGATAAACCCTGGTGTCAAAGTTTTTAAACCGCCTTGAAGCACAGCTAGTAGGCCTCTGACATGGTTTTGTGTAACGACCACTATCAAAGACACTCAGTTATAATAAATCTATTATTTTAAAAACTACTTTTTAGTATTTTATGATTTAAAAAGACGGAAATCCAAATAGCATCATTCTTTTATTTTTATGGCTGGAATAGCTTGCAGGTTTATTATAATAATTTAATTTAAAAATAATTTCATGACATAACATTTTATTGATCTTAAAACTTTTAGCTGCACAGCGAACGCTTGCTTGTATCGCATCTACGAAGGACATAAAAAATATTTTCATAACTCAGCATAAAATTTTGAAATACCGTTTTCTTCAAATCCTGTGTTCTAGCAAATATGGACTCTCCTTTACGATTATTCCTGCTACAGAAATATTCCACGGCTAGTAGAGTGGATGGGATAACGTCTTTCAATAAAATTTTCCATATAGAATATTGTATTGTTGTGAAAACCAAAGATATGTGTAATAAATATTACGACTGGTTGTTAGATATGATATTATTTTGATTGTAAAATACACGGATAGCTATATCTTCAAATGGTTTATTAGATACTTACTTCTAATTAGATAGTTTTAGTCAGAAAAGCATTTCCCATCTCTCCCTATTTTATTATATTATAAATGTTGACTCAGGGATGAACCTAGAAAATGGACAGAAGCGTTCTCTATTATTACGTTTGCACTGCGTTTGCCAATCCAACTGCCAAGAGTGGTCCAATATGCAGGGTTACTTCGTAAAATGTCCCTTGTGCAAAATTTCAAATTTCGCTAAATGTTCCATTCGCATAATGTCCCTTTGAAAATTTTCTAAGTCTTTTTAGTAGGCCCACTATTTGGACTAAATCTATCAAAAAAGGGTCATTTTGCGAAAGGGACATTTTGCAAAAGGGGCATTTTGCGAAAAGGGACATTTTGCGACCGAGGGACATTCTGTGACGTAAGGATATTCAGCAGTGGTTTGTGTATATTATATTTAGGGTAATTAATTTGGACCCAAATCATATTTTAATTATTTAGTTGTGCAGCTTTCAAGCTACAATAATTCCGATAAAAATCATTATAGTGTAAAGTAATGTATCAAATTTGCGTTAATGAATTAATAACAGATTCCATAAAATATAAAGTTTACTTTATTTCCATTAATAATTATTTACAATGTTATACTAAAACGTATACATTTGAACTTTCGGGTTTGAGGTTATGTTGCAACTGAATATCACAAAGCATTACAACAAATTAATAAAATAATACAGAGACAAAAAGTTACCTACAGCGAAATCACGTACGAGTAATATTCACTCTAATAGAGTATATTCACTGTAATAAATTTATAAAATTACAGCTCAAGACTATCTTTTTAGCATGCATTAAGTGAAAGTCATTTTGAGCTCTATGTCTTCGTTTTCTCAGCTCATTATGTCCTTTTCGCAAAATGTCCTTTTCGTAAAATGTTGTTTTGTTTAAGTTTGTAGAGAAAAGTGCTATGACATCTTGAGACATTTTGCGAAAAGGTGAGCACTGAGACCATTTTCATGTTTTATCTAAGCTAATATAGTCACTGTGAGAGCCAAACTACACAATTAATGTAGGTAATAGATAAAACAAATATTTAATGGGATCTTATGCAACCCCACTAGCTATAGTTACGCTTGTTTTAAATAATCTTTTTACTAGTACCTACTGTAAATTTAGTAAAACTAGTAAGGCTCAAAAGAGAGTTATATTCACTGGTGTAAGTGTATTCTTCCGACAAACTTATATTAAAATCTGCTCGCTTCCGTCAAATTCAGTTGCAACTTTAATTTGTTTGGTTCTTTGGCATTGTAAGCAACTTACATCGACTTAAGACTAAGATTGAAATAGGGTGAAGTATTTACTAAAGATCTAAATAGGATCAAATAACTACGTCTTAAAGATAGAACATTTTTGATCATCATAAAATAGCTTATCAATTAAAATTTGAAGAGT
Source organism: Scrobipalpa atriplicella (assembly GCA_029255725.1). Lineage (NCBI taxonomy): Eukaryota > Metazoa > Arthropoda > Insecta > Lepidoptera > Gelechiidae > Scrobipalpa > Scrobipalpa atriplicella. Next base: position 57,793 of record JARACY010000632.1, read on the forward strand.
AAGAATATTTCATTAGTCTAGTATTTTTCATTAGTCTAGTATTTTTTTTAATAATCGTTACATTTACGCTCGTATTTATTAACATTATCAAGTTTAAGAGCAACTTTAAGTATGGATTTGACAGAACATTTTTGTAAAGAAACGACAATTGATATTTATACAAGAGTGATTATTATTAATGCGTGCCTCAATGGCCCATACATAATTTGAAACAATCTGGTGTTATAGAATTACCTATTATGTTTTAGGCTACTGCAATCAAATACACAAAATGGCATTTCACTAGCTCTACAGAAAATCATCAGAAAATTTACTTTTGTGGAAAGAAACTATTCAAAAAGTTTCACATTAAATAATTATCAGCAACAAAACAATGCTTAATTTAAATTCATTTTTAAATCTATCGGTGAGATGTAACTATTTCAACTAAAATATTAAATGAAACATACATAATTGTAATAATTATTATTTACGTAGTTTACCCGTATTTTGTAGCTTAAAATGTAAATCGGAACTAAAACACGCATAATGGTTTACATTAAATTCATTTGGTTCAATACAAATTTCTACAAAATCTAACTAAAATACATTGATACTTGCTACAAACTCAACTAAAGTAATTTCTACAAAATATTCCACTCATTTATATCACTTCGTCAAAATAATACTGTACCGCTTATTATTTAGTATTTTAACTGCGTAAAATTATTAAATAACTTATTAACTTTAATAAGTTAGGGAGTTCTTATTACCTAGTTTATTTTAAGTTCTCTACAGACTTCCTTCTTGCTTTGACTCTAGTCATTGTTAAACTGATACTGCTAAAATCATACCCATGCAAAAACATATAAACATATACACTCTGCAAATTTTATATCGGTTACTTTGACACAATAGATTTTAAGTAAAAATAATTATAAATTTGCAAGAATAAAACTGCTGTAACAGCCTCTTCGAGCAAGTACCGCTTGAGTGTGGCATTTCATGTGCCTACCTAACAGTAAATTTTAATGGCTCACGATTTTGTGAAAACAGTAACTTGTACTTTAGCGCAGAAGACTCACAAAATTGGTAAGGTGCTTTACTTATATAGTCCTACGACTAATCATTGGTCCGTTTGAGTTTCAGTGCCATGAACGTGTCTCGTCAGTTCCTGATTTTCCGTGTCACTGTGGCTCGAATCGGTGTCACCTGGAACAAGGATACCATTGCCATAAGATTGCCATTCATAGTTGTTAATATCTTTCAACGCACTCCTCACTTTGTGATTGTGGCTGTGGTCACAAATCATTTCGGAATCTTAGTTTATTAGGTTTACCACGTTCAGACCAGTATATACTATCAGAATAGATGGTTTGTGATGATGGAAAATTAGTGTAGAGTGGAGTGTGCACTGGTAGTAATATACACCGACCCTGAACGTGTTAAAGTTTAAACTTGGTCAAGTATAAAGTTGAGAAAAGTAGTGATACCTAACAAAATTTGTGACGTCAATTAGCAAAAAAGCCTCCTTAACAATCTTTAAAATCAACAATCTTGAAAAACTCTAACAAAAAGCATAGCAAAGGAGTTTAATCTTACCATGTGGCCTAGCATCTAGAGCCAGCACCGCCATTGGCATATCCTCCAGCACCCCCGACCACCTCGCAGCCAGAACCCTGGACCCCCTGTGGCCTCTCATCACGATTGTTGGCACCACATTAGGTTGGAAGGATGAACTGCCATACATGGAGACACCCACGTTCCTTCTTGTTATTGTGCTGGAATAAAGAAGATATTTCAGAATCTTTTGAATTCGAAGGTGTATTTAATATCTGCAGTTTAGGCTATATATTCATTTTAGTATCTGCCATGCTACATGTAAAGTTTAGAATGTTAGAATTGGCAAAAAAGGGAATCCTCCAAGACAATATTTACTAAGTATTCAGTAGTAATGATTTATTTTGATGCATAATAAAGTACCTCTGTTCAGGATCTCGTCTCGGCGTCTTCTTTCTGCACATAACCACAAGAGACACACACAACGTGGTCAAAATTGTTACCAATATCAATGACAACGCTGCTCCCACCAGCAAAGCCACACTGTTATCTGAAGGTGGTGGCGAAATAGGTGGAGCTGGTGTCATGGTTTGTAGTGAACCTGGTGAAAGGAACAATGATGAATAAAATATTCCTGGATATCTAACTAAATACAGAGAGTAAGGAAGAGCATCCGAAAACTAATAATGATTGCATAGTCATGTAACAAATCAAATTTCAAAAAAATCCCCCTTACAAATAATTTGATCAAAGTGGTAATTTTGTGGAAAACATTTTATTTTTTCGTTAAACTGGTCCAGTTTCGTTGACTTAGCAACCCCTATCAGTTTGTGGGAACCTGTACCTTACACCATTTTGTTGACGAAGAAAAAGAAAATCTCAAGTACCTGGTGGTCTTTCCACATCATCATCAGTACGAAGTGCAACGCTGTGCAATGCTGCTGGTCTAGGAGACCTTCCTCGAGGGGTTTCAGAGTAAACCAGGAATGTATATCGTCCAGGAGATAATGCATCTAAGGGAAATTGAGGTGTCACATCGTTGCTTGCTCGATATACTGCTTCTGATAGTCCACGACCAGAGAAACTCTGAAAGGTTGGAATATGCTTTACCATCATGAAATATAATCATAGTCAATGTATGTAATTAATACAAAATGCCATGCACAATGATTAGATGCATACTTTAAAAATTAAATCATTCGCATGCTAGATACATTGTTTTCCTGCTTAGATATACGTTCTTTATTTTTTTTAATATTGAAGGGTCAATATCGACATATTACTTTTTCGTTGGTTAACTTAAACAGTTTCCCAAACTATTGTTAACAATAACTAGATAAAATGTCCTAAAATTGCAACGTGAACATGCGTTGAATGCCCATTGCTCTGCCAACTGAATATTTACCGAAAATCTTGATCTCTCATTTCTTAGGTCAAGATCAAATCGATATTATTAGTAGCATCACGAAGGATTAAACATACAAAGGGATTTGTAGAAAGCCATACAAAATGATGAGCATCAAAGGACACTCCTTCTTCTCCAAAAAGAAAGCAGAAGAAGATGGCACTCCAAACCTTGAAACACAAGCACGGCCCACACCGCGCTCACCTGATCGTTCAGCGTGGAGATCTCATTGGCCCCCTCCTCAGGGGGGGGTCGTACCTCCAGCGCTTCCAGCAGGAACCTCTGCGGGAGACCACCGTCGTGTCCTGGCTCGCAGTTGAGGAACGAGTTGCTGATCTCGCAGTTCGTTGGAGGCTCTGGAAGAGCTATTGAGAGGAAAGCTGTATTAGGTATTGCTGTTGAAAAGAAAATTTATTTCAACTCACATTGTTTCCTTCATTGTATCGAATGGAAGTTTACTGAATGGCGTTTGAGTAGCGTAGTAATACCCTAGTGAAAAAATTTAATATTTTCCTTTTATTCCAAGCAATCAGTAGGAAGTAAATATTATTTTATGATTATTGAACTTACATTAATCAGGTATTAGCAACTCATATGTTACCTGTGTTATTATTACGTAATATCAATTTGGCATAAATTGTTAATACAAGCTTTCTGATTGAAATAGTTCATGAGTTCAACGGTTTACCATGAATACAACATGATAATATGTTACGGATCAGCTTATTAGAAACCTCGTTAAGCCAATTAATAATTATGTCCTCAATCTATTTGCTTTACGCGCTAATTAGATGAAGAAGATTATCCATTTTGCTTATAGATACATCGCGGGACTTAGTTTTTAGTACGACATTATTTACAATATTATAATATTATTATGTATTTCAATATGAGGATTTTACAGTCGTTTCGTATAATTTTTTCGTGTTGCGATAAAGATCAAAAATATTCAATTGGAATTGGCGTATTTTGTAAATATTTTAAATTAATTTCTAGATTTTAATAGTTTCAATATACCTAATAATATCAGTGTTCAAGTTTTAGCCGTTATTTGAATAGAATTTAATCTCGCAACTAAACAGCTTGCATGAATACACGGACCTTCTTCAGTATGTTCAAGTCCTTTCATGCAAAGCCTAAACTACGGCCACAGAATATTTAAAATTACTAGCCTTACTAGTACAGCCGAGACCGACAAAGTCTCCGAAATAGAGGGGGTTAATACAGGATGTAAGGAACAGCTTCCCATAAATTGATAGGGATTGTTCAGTCGAGGAAACTGAACTACCTCACCAGGAAATACTTTCAGAAAAGGAAAAAAAACGTTTCCTGTTGCAAATTGTCTAAATTGTGGTGGCAATATAGCAAATAAGTTATTTTTTTACGTGTTAATATTTAATTTATTGCGAAGTTTTAAATGTAATATGCTTTCTGAAACAATTCCCATGCGAAAGTTGTTCAGTTTCACACTATTAGTTTGCGACAAGCTGTCCCTTTCAGCCTTTATATAACTCAGTCTGAATTATCCATTGAAACGAACAAATGAAGCTACAATGTTAGGATAACGAGGACTTAGGCAAAAAGGACCCTTTACGGGCAATAAAATGAACGATTTCACTCGAAAGTGTTAGGTCCCTCCTAAATGTTTGAACTACATTTCGTGATGTCCTAATTAAAATAATGAAGGTGCTTCTAAATTAGGGTTTAGCGATTAGCGACAAAAGATTTTATAATATTTTGGGAAAATCATTAACTCTTTTATTTAGTATTTTTAGACCATTTTCACTGTAAAGCTGAGTAGGTCAGAAGAGAATTTCTTCTTGCAGATGTATTAAAGTTTGGAATCTTTGTTCTTTCCAGATAATTAAGTGATTTAGCAATGTCCTAAGTAAACTGGGGAAAGTCTCACAAAGTGACAAATTGGCGAGTATCAATCAACTTTTTGAATCCAGAACCTCCGGTTAGAGAGCCCATGGCCCAGACCATGGAGGCTGTAAGTAAAGAGTCAAGCACATACCCGCAGGCATGATCCTGAAGAGACAGGGTTCTCTCTGATTGCCGATATCGTTGCTAGCCCAGCAGGCCAAGTAGCCCAGGTCCTCGCCTACATCAGACTGAAGACCATGGATCACAGTGCTGCTGGAACCCATTACTGTCACGTTCGAGGCTGGTATCTGTGTGAAAAGGAGGTTTAGTTGCTGATGAGAACAATATTTTCGGGTGATCTTCTATGCCCTCATCCAACCGCTAATCAAATGTGATGAGGCTTTTCCCAAATCCTGATGGCTTCAATCGTTCTCAACGTTAGAACAACTTACAGGCAGGACATCCCTGGTCCCATTATAAGTCCAGTAGAACCTCAGCGGGCCGGCATCCCTTGCAGAAGGGGCAGTGACTGAACATCTGGCTCTGACTTCTCCTCCTGGCGCCGCCGCTAACTGCTGGACCACGCTACCAGCTGAGCACTCTGGTCTAGCTGCAAGGGATTTTTGAATATTACATCTTTAGATCGCTACGGAGCAGATTCATATGAATTTATTTTTTTAGACAGGTGTGGCATCTGTGGAAGATTTTCTTGATCAGACAATGTAAGCAGGTTCATAAAATACTTACACAAAACGTTCAAAGTGAGGGGCTCACTAAAGGCGCTGCCCTCGGAGTTCCTCGCTCGACACCTGTATCTGGCCGAATGATGTCTCCTCAACCCTCGCAGCACCAGCTTGTTGCCTTCCACAGATATACCGCCGATAGGATCGTCATGGATAAGGTGGTCCTATAGAAAAAAATATTAAATAAAATTAAAATGGTTTATAAAGGGTGCAAATACGACCTTATACTTAATTTCATTTTAGTGATCTAAAATTAACAGAGCGTGGCATCTTGCTCTTGTTCTTTTAATTTGGTAAAGTTGACAGCATATGGAAATATTTTACTTTGACCAAGTATGAATTTGTATTATAATTATGTCTGTCTTGTGTAACATTTCTTTGACATATTTAATTTTAGGGAGCCGTCGAAATTACTGGTTCATATGACAATGTATCTTGGTGATCGCGGTGCAGCTCCCTTTGATATTTCACTAATCCTCTTACTTATCTTGTGAGATAGTATAGGCTACGGCGCTGCTTACTACTTATTAGGCAACCGTATAAAAATATTAAATCACTAGATACTACTATACCAAGTGCGCGGATTGACCACGATTGATGTAGCAAACGCCTTTTGTTGGTTTAAACGGCAATTTAAAAAAATCTTTTATTTATTTTCCGTACCTCTTTATAAAATGTGAAATTATTGGCTGGTGGAGACGCATCAGCTGAACAATGTAGTTCAGCATTCTCATCCTCCCGAAGAAGACGTGGCTCTTTAGGCTCGGCTAAAGAAATCTGGGCTACTGGCGGATCTGTTGAACAAAATGAAAATCGAATTAATTTTAATAAAATATTTGACAAAAGGTAACATGTAAAAAAATTGTTTTACACTTGAATCAGGAAATGTTCATTATGGAATGTATGTATGCAATCAAAATAAAATATCGAAAATCTTTTATAAAAAATCTAAGTATGACACATAATGAAAAAAAATTGCGTCACATTCGTGCAATACATTTTTTGAGTCTATTATTCTGTGGCTAGAGTGAAATCAATATTCACTTCTAATTTAACCCTTTAACATACTTTAGTATGTACTCGTAGGCGCTGAATTCACAATACTTGCAGGTGGCCAGGGAACTTAGGCACCAAACTCTGATTGGATAAGACTTGTTTGAATTTGAGAGAAACTTTAAAATTCCAGTGACAACATCACACCCCATTATCCTCACAAGCTACAATAATACCCATCCAAAACATAGACTTAAATTGAATTGGAATTTCTGCTCAAGTCTAAATTAATAAAGTTACAAAACAGACGGAGCCACGGGGCGGAACTAATCACAATTTAAAATTTAACAAACCCAAAACCTGAATATTTCGATTGGACGAGGGAATTAGAGAACGATTTTTAAGATTCGAAATGATTGAATTAGTGTAACTTTATAAACTTTTACCACAGGAAATTATTATGATGAAACTCATAAAGCCGCGAAGGCGAAAGCTGGTATATTTATCTTATTGTAAGTACATGTAGTTAGTAAGAATTATTTGTCTGCAAAAGGTATTTTTCTGTATGTTTTCTTTTACTTCAGGTAGAAAGAGACCTCGATACAATAAAATACAGTCTTACCACAATCCAATAAAAAAAAAGAATGCCCAATGGTCCTAAAGGAAAAATTTACTGCCATTTTAATATTTACCGATGTAAGAGAATTTTGAATTGTCGTTTAATGCGTTTTTCAGCAAGAAAAACACACCTGCATAGCAACGTCACTCCTACAACAACCTTTATCAAAGCCAGAAGAGTGAAATTGGGAAAATCCGAAAATCTGCACTTGAAACGGAAGTGTCTGCGGCAAGCCGACAAAAAGACCCATCTGACTCTGACTATTAGAATGAGAGTCGAAGCCGACAAAAACAGATCTGGGTTTAGCCTAGAAACGCATGCGGTTTCTAGCAAGAAACTAAACTTATGTTGGTATTTCTCGTCCGTTACTAGAAAATATCGCACAGTTTTTTGCACCATGGTTGAAGAACCAATGAATCTTTGACATAGTTTTTAGTCACATTTGAAAAATTTAAGATGACTTTTCTGTTTTTCCAACAGGTTTGCCCTGGCTGTAATTTCGATGATTGCGTAACGTCTCAAACACATTGTTACGTCCCTAAGTTTCGATAGTATATATTTGTCTACGGTTTCGACATAACACTCGCTAATTATTGGAGATCGACAGTATGAGTTTATCACCTGTGACACGAAAAGAAGTAGAAGAAGACAAAACGTTGAGGGAAAATCCCCACTTGGCCTTTGTTTGCATACAATTTGTGTGTGACCAGAGGTCAGGAACTTTGGTCAGACGCGACTTTCCCATTTTGCTTGGCCTCTGTTTGCATACAATTTGTGTGTGACCAGAGGTCAGGAGCTTTAGTCTGACGCGAGTTTAACATTTTTTACCCATCCCAAAAAGTGCACAACACCGCTAAAGAAGTTCTCACTTCAAAAATATCTAGGAAGTTAAGAATCGCCCCCTTAACCGTCGCATTGTATATGCGACTCACGGAGATCCGCAGGGCACGGTCTAGTGCAATTATTACGTCATTCTCGTGCCGCTGTGTAGCTTCTGTCTGAACAAAACAATTTATTGTATTCCTTTTTGTATCATTTGTTGCGCTTAAAACTATTTGATAGTTGTTTATTGAACCCGTGTGAGTTCCGATTAAAAAATCTTTTTGTTATTTATCTTTTTTTTGCAGGTGTTGTAAAAGTCAATCAAAGGAAAATCCGGATATTGCCAGCAACGTTTGCTGTTAATACTTGCACAGTCAGCGCTTGCAGATCCGCATAACATGCGTGGTAATTACAAACGCTATCTGCAGCGCGAAATGTTCATGTTTTCTGAATTTTATGACGGTGACAAAGATCTTCTTAGGCAGCGAAATAACGGCATAGTAGCGCGCGGGTACTCGGAGTATTCGTTGTAGTATAATAGTTACTCCATTTAATGTAGAAGTAATGTAAGCCGAGGTTTAAATAGCTCCATTGATCATTCAAAACACACTTTCATTAAGTATGGATTGATTCAATTACCTACAGCGAGCAAGTATCAATTCAGAATATCCCAGCTCTGCATAATATTAGGCCGTATAATGATATCGTTGTTATTCTAGACTTAACATAATCAATCTAGGTACAGCCTGCATCCAACTGCCTCGGTGGCCTAGTGGCTCACGATTCAGAGGTCGTGGGTTCGATTCACACGGGGGGAACATAAAGTTGATTTAAGAATTATTTAATTTATCACTTTGTGAGGTTTTCTTCTGTTTTTTTGTGGATAATGTACGCTGATTCGCCAGATTGTATGTTAAAAATATTCCGTGCTTCAGAGGGCTCGTTACGCCGCCGGTCACGGTAGCTGTCTTCGATAGTGGTTGTTACGTACTTAAACCATGTTAAAACTATTATTATCTGTGCTACTAAGTAGGTTGTTTAAAAACTGTGACGTGCCAGTACTTGACTGTGCCAGGACTTATCGGACAGTTCGTATAGAAGAAAAATTTAGGTATTCTACGTAGAGCCAGTATACTGAATAAACCTAGTGTGTATCTAGCTGGGCTAGGTTTGACTTAGGTCTTGTTTTTGAATGTGGAATGGGATTTGCGCCGGGTTTCTAAATGAGAGCATTAATATGCATGCTCGATGAACTACGATGTGTATGTGTGTGTGAGTGTACGAGTATGATAAAGTTATAATAGCATAGGCTCGTATTTATAAAGCGATCTCAAGATTGAGATCAATATTAAGTTTGGATTTGACAGGCCGTTTTGTACTGAAATGACATTTCTGATACAGACTCTGAGACAGTCACTCTCGAGAGCTGATTATAAATACGGGCCTTAGATATTGTTCTCCTTACGAGAGATTTGAGTTTGTCATTTCTATAACGTTTTTCTATTTTACACTATTGTGACACAACATTTGAACTTCCAGCAGTAATATTTGACCTGCCGGCGGAGTTATCAGACTACAAACGCGCCGCGACCGGGGCCCGTGGTGTAGTTTTGATATATTGCAGGAGCTTAGCGAGCTGCCGTGGGATGTTGTGCGGTTCTGTTCAACCGACTTTACAAACGAGATATTGTTTTAAAATTGTAGAGACGGACTCAGTTTGGATTAAACTGTGTGTTTACGTACGTGATGGAATCCAGTCTACTCTTAAGAGACACTACGGGACCAATCACTGGATCAGAATGGGCAGCATATTTCTTAGACAACTATGTAATAACTGTATCTTTAAAACTAGACTAAATGTAAGAGCAAATTCGTCTTAAACTCAAAATCTGGTTATATTTGATGAGATGGTGTTTATTCCCATGCTTCCATGCTGGACTGGGAGTGATAGAAAAACATAAAATGTGCCAGCTGCATCTCCTCCCGGGCATGCTGTAAAAACCAGCTAAGGGATTCGAGGGTTTTAATTTATTGCAATTTAGGCGATGGGCTGACAACCTGTCACTAATAGGAATACACATGACCATCTGAAATAACCCTCAAAACTTGTCAGACGTGGCGGAACGACCTTTCGGTCGTTTTCGCTCTGCCTACCCCATTAGGGATAAAGGCGTGATTTATGTATGTATGTATGTATGTGTTTATTCCCCCTTCAAAGCATTACACCTTAACGCTGTCAACGTAAACAAATTTGCCAACAACACTCGGCAAAAACTCCCAGGTGGTCCATACTACGCAACAAAAGATAATAAGGAAACGAAATGAGCTACAGTGCTCCATAAGATTTATTGTGACGGGCGAGGTGACACCATACAAGAGACAAGTTCAAAAAGTTAAATGAGACTACTCCCGAGGGTGAAGAAGCACCGCGATAATATTTTACGACCTACTTGGAGTCTTGAGAAGTTGGTGTCGAGTTTCATATTTAAAATTTTGTTCTGTGCCGGTGTTTGGTTGCAGTTATAGGTACGTATCGGGTTTTCGATTAAGGGACGGCGTCTGCCGCCGTATTGGATAGAAATCGCTTGTTTTTCGATTGACTCTGGGTTTACAATAAATCAAATAAATTTAAGAGACAAACATTCGTGTCTGGTTATTTCTTAAAATACTCCATGTTACACTTAATGTCGTGCTATCTCTCCTACCACCTGCACGCAGGAGGACCTTTACAACGCCAAACAAAAGGCTATTGATGTGGCCAATTTTTGGGCGCAGAGACTTTGATTGCCATGGATTCGACAAGAAGAAGAAGAATAGTAGTAGATAAAGAAAAGTTACCCACACATGACATCAAACATAAGGGAATCCTCCAGTGCGGTGTATGCTGGGAAGTAAGGGTTGGACACCCTACAGACCAGCTGCCTTCCACTATCTTCTCTCCTGACGTGCCAGGTTAGGATGCTCTTCGTTACTTCGCCGTCGACTTCCACCTGCAACAGAATTTTTATGAATTCGAGATATACGAATATGTCGAGTCAGCTGTGATTTTGATACCCTTTCCCCAATGATAATGCCATATTACACTCTCAATGTTTGAAAATTGATAAAAAGCAAAAAATCCGATAACTAAATTAATTTAGTGTTTATCGTTTCATGTCCGCGATGCCAACTTGTTTAAACTTACTATAGCATCTATTTTGTCAGCATCCTGAAAAAAACTGACGTACCTCAGTCAATGTGGAGTCAACCATCTGCGAGTTGATGAACCAGTCAATGTTCGGGGGAGGTTTGGACCCCCTCGTGGTGCAAACGAAGGATCTATCGTGGCCAGCTTTGGTCGCTCCTCGGCCCGTCACGCGGACAAACTGTGGCTTTACTGTGGGCAAAATTAAATATTAAGTTTTATGTTTCTATATTACACTTTGCTCCTGAAATAGCTGCTTCTTCTTAGCGAGTGGATTTTCGAGTCGAACAACGACCCGATAAACCCTGGTGTCAGAGTTTTTCAAACCGCCTAGTAGCACAGCTATAGGCCTCTGACATGGTTTCAGTATCGACCACTATCAAAGACAGCGACCGGGACCGACGGCTTAACGTGCCCTCCGAAGCACGGAATCTTTTTTCTTTTCGGACAATCAGGTGATTCAGCCTGCAATGTCCTAACCAAACTGGGGAAAACCTCACAAAGTGATAAATTGACACATATCAACTTTGTGTTCCCCCCCTGGGAATCGAACCCAGGACCTCCGGATCGTAAGCCCACAGCTTAGACCACTAGACCACAGAGGCAATAGCTGCTGCAGTAGCAGTATAGTAGCTCGTGTCCCGTTGGAGTGTTGGAAAGCTAGTACCTGTAAATTGCCCGGACGGGTGAGCTTATACTCCATCGGACACTATCAATCACTAAAAACCACCCACTAAAAAGGAATCTCTCATCTTAGTTTAGGAATAAAAAATAAGGAAGAAACTAAAGCAAGTAACAGGAGAACTACAGCGTAAGACACTTTAACATTACAAGCAATCGTAATAAAAGTATCAACTTAACAGATAATCTACCAAAATACTCGTCCAAATATTATCGCAAACATTTTCCCGGAGAGCTACGCAAAATGTCATTCCCAAATGGAATAACAAAGCAGCAGCTGTCCTGGGGAAAAATTGAACTGCTTCTTAAAGACCTGTTTCAGCGCTTGAGTAGCACAACAATCATAACTCAGTCGGGAAGTTGAGACCATTCGCTCTTTAATTATTCATCTGTCTGCTGCCGTGTTGCCATATCAGCTTAAGGATTATACCAAAACGAAAATTAGTACAAAAAAAAATCTTATATAATAATATATATAAGATTTTTTATATTAAATAATATAATATATTTAAAAAAAAAAATTGGGTCAGGAGTAAGAGAGCGTTACTTACGATAGAATTTAACAGTAACATCTCTAACTAAAGGCTGCAATAATGGAGGCTCCACCCGACACTGCAGCCTGATGCCGGCCATCTCCCTGGTGAGGATCGGTAGGTGGAGCTGGCAGACGGAGCCCTCCTTGATAGCTGCTAGACGCTCCTCCCCGCGCCACCAGGATATGTCTGGTGGGGGTTTTCCTGGGGGATAGAATAAGTCAACTGTCAAGTTAAACGTATAGAATAGGTGCTGTCAACGCTGGTCTGAAGGAAACGAAAAAAATCTCTAGAATTTACCAGCTGCTTCATTTTTCGAACTTGCAGTAATAGACGCCAAGGAGTTCAGTGTCTTGCAATTAAGGTGCAAGTTGATACAGGTATCACTATACAAGAAAGAATCATGTAATAAGTCCTATGATTTTATAATGGTAGAAGATGGTTAAGAAAAAAAGACAATGTAGTAAATCACGATTGTGACTCACCTCCCGAAGCTCGACAAGAGAGCAGTAAATCCTGGCCTTCTCTAAAGGGACCAGCAGTGGACCCTACGATCTCATTGCCCTCGGAGTCGTATATCCGAGGGGATTCTGGTGGAACTGGAAAAAGGATGGAATTTAGTAAGTAACAAGTAAAAGTTACAAAGGAAAAACAGTATTTTTTTATCATTTTTCATTCAACTTTTTGGAGCAAGAGAATCACAAGCTACTGTACAACTATCACAGCCATGGAACAGTGAATAAATGGGCGGTCCCTTTTTGGCGAGAGCAATGCGAGCTATTACATACACAGAGAACGCTGATACCTGCTCTTACAACAGGCACAGAAAGACATGGAGTGATTCTATTCTGACTTGGTATCACACAAAATGGACAGCTATGTCAAACAACTTACCTATAACAGTCAGATTCACTCTATAATTTCTAGTTGGCGCGTCAATATAGTCCACTCTGCACCTATAGATGCCCTCGTCCTGTCGCGCTATCTTATCCACGGCGAGGTGAGCTGATGATGGATCAGACTCGTTGAGCACGAAGTGGGTCCTGGCTCCGAACTCGCCGGCTACCGCCCAGTGCTCTTGCGCATCGTTGCGGAAGTCCACTCTGGAAAAGGGAAAATATATATGTAATCTTCTTCTTTTTATCGAGTGGGTTTTCGAGTCAGTAGCGACTTGATGAATCTAGAAGTCAGGATATTTGAACCACAGTTAAGTAAATGACATGTAAGAAATTAAAAATTCACTACGGGTAGGACTTGAAATAAAATATATAATCACTACCCATCAAACAATGTATAGGTATTACGAAATCAATCAATATAGGTAATCAATAGAATTTGCAAATCCATTGCTCTGTCTAAGGCGTTGGCTTCAAGCCAGGTGAGAACTTCCTTCACAAAACGTTTCAGGAGATATTCTCAGCAGATACTTCTAGTTCTTATTTAAGATATTGAGTTATTGTTTTAGATTGTCATTGGGAAGTAGTGAGTTTGTTTACCACTTGGGTGCGCATTCTAGTACCCAAACTCTTTGAGGCAATAAGCCGTAAATCCATCTCATTTCATGACAGAGGTGGCACAAAATATACGCGCGGTGAAGCATGTTACTTCTTGATATAGCAAAATGCATCTTTAATCAGCTTCACGCTGCGTCGTATCGCGTCACTTCCCGGTGTAAACTGACCCTAAATCTAGCATATATTTTATTCTTTCGCCTGCTTTGCATTCAATATTGAAAGTTAAATTTAATGGTCCCAGCAATGATACCTAATAAAATATGGAGCATAGTTCAAGAATATAAAATTTGCAGCCATTTTCAAGCATCTTATCTTTTTATATCCAGGACATCGCATTAGTACGTAAATCGCGTCCGGTTGCCAAGTTATTCCGGATACGTCCGCAGGCGCCGGAGCGGAGGAGACATTTTTAACCGGCCAGCAGACGGAAGGATGCAATACTGTGATCGGTTCCGGACCAGTTCCGCATTGGACGCGATCCAGATTCCACCGGTTTTAGGTGGTAAGGACCGGATGTCTTGAGACTTGAAGACGACCTTAGGTTCATTTTTATTGTAAGTACCTAAAGTTATTATATAAATTATTAGTTTTTCAACCAAGATCTAACCTCCATTCTTTAATGATAGTTTTCAGGATCTTTAGTACCATTTCTTTGAAGAATTTTCTTTCATATTATATCCTTAATACTATTTAGAATCTTTGTCGTAGAAAATGATAATAAGCACACCCCATGGCAACATCTTACACCACATTACAAATAATTAAATATCACTTATAAGCGCGTTTGAATAAACAACAAAACCTCAAATACCCTCAGAATTATGTAGGTACGTAGTATATTTAAGTCGTGAATCAAAGGAGGAATATTTGTTTAGATCTTGGGCCGCTGTTTCCGCAAAACCAATAAGCCTGGGCTTCCACTCCACAGTATTTGCCTTCGAGCAAACATATTAGACGCAGAATGTCTTGTTTTCAAGAATCCCTGGAGATGATATTTCGTTTTGAGGCGGGTGAATTTTATTTGGAAGTCAATTGAACTGTGATTGGGATTTTTGGACTTTGATTTGAGTTTAGTGGATGACCTTGCGGCGTGTTGACGTTATCCATAGTAGACTGGCTGGACACAAAAATAGTCCCTTCCTTTGCAGGGTATACCTTAAACCCAGCTAAGAAAAAGTTTACTGTGGGACTTATTACTTACTCTTCACGACATTGTGCTAATCTGTAACACCCTCAAATTTAGTGATATTGAGCGATTTAAATAATTCAAAATTTCTTGTATTTTCTTTCGTGTAGGTAGACTAATCCTTGGAGTCAAAGTTTTTAAACCGCCAAATAGATCTGATACGATGACTTCGAATCCAATAAGTTTTATCAATCATTGGGATCTCAAACATTTAGAAGGATTGTTAACACATCCTTAGTAATAATAGCAACCAGAGTAATTATAAGAGTAATTTAGCAACTCTTTGATTCACTCTTACTAACATGCATACATACTATCGTATCGGGGTAGGCAGAGCATCAATGGCCCAAACAAAGGTCATTCCGCCACGTCTGACAAGTTTTGAGGGTTGTTTAAGATTACTTTTGCTTTTTATACTAATAAAAACAACTACTCAACTAAGTATACTTTAAATCTTCATAAACAAACCATGTATCTCTTTTTACAAGAGCTTGCCTCTCGAGAACTGAAATTTAACCAACTGCGGACACTCAAAAGGTAATGTAGCGCAAACAAAAATGTCTGTCTGCGCCGGTTAATAAAACCGGCATGAATACATGCAACGGGGTTTAAATTATGCTCGCAAACTACAATAGTCTAGACTAGGCTCCTGTAGTACGGTAGCTTAGAGCGGTTTGGTGTACATTTTTCTGTACGTTTTTACTGGGCTTTAATACAAGAATTTCATCTGCAAGCAAATTTAAAAATGTAAAAATATGGTTTTATTGTAAACAGCGCACTTCAAAGAAAATTATTTTTAATAATAATTTTGCGGCACAATAACCAGTACATTCACAGCCTGATATAATAATATTAAAAAGTATAAAAAGAAATGATAAAATGAAATGGATATCCAATATTGGATAAAATTAATATGAGACACATTCAGAGGAGACCGTAAAAACTATGTGATCGCATCAGATGGGGAAATTATTTAACACAACAAACTACTGGTGGAACACCCTGTCCTACCGTTCTGTAATGGTTTATATTGCATATTTTGTTTCACTTAAATTATAAAACATTCATGCTGGACTGGAAATGATGGAATAACATAGAATATGTCAGCTGCATCTCCTCCCGGGCAGGCTGTAAAAACCAGCTAATGGATTCGAGGGTTTCAGTGTATTGCAATTTAGACGATGGGCTGACAACCTGTCACTATGGAAATATACATAATCATCTGTAATAACCCTCAAAACTGGTAATTTTTTCTCTGCCTACCTCATTAGGGACAGAGGCGTGATTTTATGTCTGTATTTATGTATTTTATTTAAAGTTTCGGTTGTTAAATGCACATAAAACGTTCTCGTCGACTGCACTGGTCTAGCTAGATTAAGATTTTTTGGCACAAACCTCAGGCAGGGTTTTATTTAGTTAATGAAATCTGTCTGAGTGGTCAGACCAGAAAGATTGCAACAGAAAATTTGAATACAAACATATTGATAGATTTGTGCTGGACTGGAAGCGATAGAAACATAGAATGTTTTTTTTGCCATAATTTCATCTATCTTCTAAATGAACATAAAGTTATTCAATTAAAAATTAAAATCACATCTAAAATTTTAAATAAAAACGCGCCACAAAATTCTAATTTATAAAATTAACTACCCTTTTTATCCTTGCACAATCCAAACCTCGCTAAATTAAGTAACAAAAATGCAAATGTCTGTCATTAAAACCCTTTTAAAAGCAGTTGACTGTTCAAAGCAATTACCATTCATAAGCTCATGAAAAAAAGGGGAATACACAAAAGGCAGTAAATAAATCGTGGACAAAACTAGTGAAGAGGCTGGTGTTGGCTTCAAGCCAGAGGTAGAGGCGCTAGCTGGGACATAGGCGAAACAACGGCGGAGATACTGAACACAGACAGCTGAATATAAAGGACTCCTCTTAACATTCGGCTAAGTTAACCATTAACTGACATATTCCAAAATAAACGCGGTGTAAAATTTAATCATGGCAAAATTGTAAAGTGTTTAAAGTTGAAGGATGTAAAGCTCTATGGCCTTTATGATGAAGGTAAAAGAATACGAAGCGCATCGATTCTTTTTTGACCATTGATTTGTCTTCATTTCGACTCTTCGGATGCGAAAGTGACCGCATGACAGTTGGTTTGCGAGTGTTTTGCTCTTGTGAGCTTAGGTTGTTTAGAACGGATCGGAATCCAACTCTCTCAAGTTTGTCTTTCACAAGAGCTGTAAAATTAAACACGTCATGCTCACGAAGACTTTGGGCAATCTTTGTTAATGTCGACTCATCGAAAATTCGTTTACTGCAGATTTTCATCAGAATGTCCATACGGTAAAATTAAGGGGAGTCAACTTGCGTTGCGTAGTCAGTGTCGCTGAAACAGCTAGTTGGCTGTTGAAGCGGTAGATTCGTGAACTTGGTAGCTGAGATCTGTCTGACTGAGTTTAGCCCGTGATGGATGTGGACTGGCAGAGGAATAATGCCATTCTGTGGTAAGCACTGTATTTGTAGATATGTATGTCTGTTTCAATGTGGGAAAGCTTTTGTACGTAATCTTAAAATAAAATGTGTTTTTGTGTCACAGTTTCACTTGTAGTTCAATTTAGTTTTCCGTAGATATCAGCGTTAAGTGAAAAAACTTTGAAGTCTTTCTTGGATATCTCATTAGGTACCTACCTATTAAGTATATATTTTTGTGAACGAATATAAATTATATTAATCAGTTGATTGATCTTTTTAAGTGCTTTACATCTCATTAAATACAAACATAATTTTTAATATAGTGATTGTGTACTATTTGGGAAATAATACACTTATAATGTTAATTATAAATACTCCTCTTCGTGTAAAATGTAAGTGAATAACGTTATTCTATGCAATAATTTGTTTTAATTAAAGTACCGTTTTACTCCAAAACACGTAGGTATTAAAACCTGCGAGTCTCCTCAGATTAAGACGTGGCAAACCCGCACTGCAGAGAAAAGTAAATTAGAAGACAATTTTCAACTCTCAGAGATTCAAATATGGTTATCCACAGACTTAGGTGTGGAAATGTGACTAAACAAAAATAATAACAGTAATCATTTTTAGATAGGTTTTTTACTTTAGTAAAATACAGACAATAGTTTTTCATTTTGTAATGGATTAATTCAAAACTGTCTTCAACAGAAAGAATGTACATCAAGTTAAGATACGAAAAATATACAAAACCTGTCTCGGTCTAAATTCCAAATAGTATTTTCACTACAAATTATCTCATTTTCGGGCCAATTTGCCACCTTTCTTACAATCCGGTGGAATCCCAAACTTAATTCAGGCCTTTTAACGAAAATGAATGCTAAATGCTATCACAAGCAATTAACATTTAGTTCGAGATTGTACCCTTTAAAGCTTTTAGTCTCAGAAATTGGATTCCAAATCTTTTTGTGTCAAAATTCTACTTAAGTCAGTTAAAACATCTACATCTAATAAGTCAAGCAAATTGCAATTAAGTGGTTCTGTACGTTTCGTGGTGCAGTCCGTATAGGTCGGCAGGTTCTAGGTTCGATTAAAAATAAAAATGACCTGTAAATTGTCTCAAATATTCCCTTTTAAAATAAATTCTAAGACATTTATTAATGTACTATAATTATAATAGTCAACGCTCATTAACATTAGGTAAGTACCTACCTACATAAAATTACAAAATAAGGAAGTAATAACCGTTTCTGATCAAATTATTGTAATTTATTTTTAGATTAGGTATTCAAGATAGAACTCTGCATTTGCTGTAGTAACTGGCAGTCAGTCCATCGCCAAAATTTTTGTTATACCTTTGGATATACTACATTAAAACTTGGCATCCTTTATTAGCTCTTATGAAAATTGCCAGGAAAATAAACATCTGATATAGATATTTGTTTTTTTTTTTTGTTTTTTTTTTCTATTATCATGCATATTATGAGTGAAGATACCCCTGCCGGTGTTGCCATCTCCTCTCTGTGTCAAAATTTAATTTGTGCCAGTGGAAGAGGGAGTGATGCTACAATTAATTCAAAATTTCAAATTGAGTTATCTGGTTAATGTAGATCTGCTTTCATCTTCAAAGTCACTAGGTTATATTAAAGTTATATACGTGTACATTGAAGTGTATATAGTGCATTGTGTGGTAGCAATAAATATTTAATTAATTTTGGGTTAGTTGATATACGTACAAATATAGCAGAAACTACAGAACAATTTACTCTAAGACATTATTATTTTCATAAAGTACTGGACTATTCTAAAATTTGCTTTGAAACTTAAGCGCCAAGGTTAAATTGCTCTATTATGATGAGGATTTTTGTATGCTAAAAATATCTAAATTAATTAACTAGGTCGATACCTTTTGTATAAAATTTCAAAATGAAAAAAGAAATATATATGGTGCGAGATCTTTCGCGAGCTCAACTAAAATAAATACCATTTTATCTCTACAATTCGACAAATATTTATTTTAAGACATAAAAGTGTAAACAAAAATTTTGCTTGATAATTTAATGGACTGAGAATTTAATTTTTACACAGTCCTCTCTGAAATGTTAACCAAAATTTAATAAAAGTGGCTTTCTAAGCTGTTATTAATAGGTCTACCTACCCCGTACGAATGCAGGCGTGGTTTAAGGATAAACTCGGGTAGAATCCATTTACGCTGCAGTCATTCCAGTTAGCGAGTTGTAAACTGCAAATGTTCGGAGACGTCCTCTATGACGCACTTAACCTAGACTTTAGCTTCGGCTTTGGTCTAGCCTGTTAGTGTTTGTCTTGATAATTGGGTCTAATTTTATATCCTAACCTAACACTCAGACCTAAATGCTTACCTTAGTAGTTAATAGTGTTTAGTGTATTATCCCAAACTAAAGTGACGCTTAGCAACTAGATGGAACTAATCTATTATTTATGTGAATTAATAGGAATAATCAAAATCTCAAACTCGAGTCTCAACTTTGAAGAATTTTAATTTCAACCATTAACTGCCGTTGTTTATGTGAAAATGTGTCAAATCAACCACTGAGCTTTATAAGTACAATATTTTTAAATATACATAAATATTTTTACAAAAACATAGATACTTTTATTTCGTTATCTTGGTGGTGCTATGGGCTAGGTCTTTAATTTTTTTATGTCCTCTCAGGAATCTAGATTTTAATAATTTTAGATATTAAAAGAAAAAGAGGAAAAATGGAGGTGAAATACGGGAAAAAGGCTAAGAAGATGATTAAAAGAAAAAGAGGCAGGGCTCAAAACCCGTGCCAACTCTTTTACCGTCTGATCCACCCCAGCAGTCCCAGTTAGACAGTCGTAAACCACGAATGGGCTAATGTTCTCCGTGACACACTAAACCTAGACTCTAGCACCAGTCTAGTATTTGTCTAGATAATGGGGTCTTAGTTTTACTTCAAATAGTTTATAGACTGGACGAAGGAAATACTTCCTAGGTAGGTAAGGTACTGACGGCTAAAGAATTGTTTCATATGTTTTAGCAAAAAATGCGATGAGGTTCATTGTTTGAGTATCATAAAATTTTCAAGGCGATGGGCTGATTGCCCTCAATATCTGTCAGACATGGACATGATGTGTAAGTTTGGAGGTATGATTGTAACGAATAAACTCAAAAACTACTAAACCGATTTCAAAAAATCTTCCGCCTTTAGAAAGCTGAGTTCATCTTTAGTAAAATAAGCTCATTTCTATTGCAATAGAATATCTGATTCCCTCGAGAAACCTCACCTGGGGAGAAACTGCGGCGCAAGAAGCTGCATCTTAAAATTTGTAACTGATAATTTGCTTGCTTGTAAAATCCGCTTGTCCTTTATAATTGGCGGACTAATGAATCAAACAGAGCGAGCACCGCGATCCTAGTCGGCAGTTGGCTGCAGGCCAGCACAGGCGCCACCTTTACATAGGTATAACGTAGTAATTTTTGCTGCGTAGTTATTCATCATTTGAACAGGAAAAATCAAATCCATTTTTAAATACTTAATTATAAGTATTTACAATACCTGCAGTGACATAATTCTGTGATATGTTAGAAAACTTATGTAATATTTTATTGTATTCTTGTATTGAAAGCGAAAGGCTGACAACCTATCACATTCATACATTAAATTTGTACCATGATAAAGAGATATTTTCCTGCAAAACTCGTTTGATTTACAGACTTCCAAGATATTGTCACAAAAGTTAAGATATACTCGTACCATCACACCTTCAAATTTTGTAATATTTAATGGATCTGATCGCAAATAATCTTTATTTCGTGTAACGACCTGCAAAGCACTTAGGCTGACGCATTTTGGAAAATTTCTAGATTTTATTACTGAGTGTTCAAATCAATCATTTCAGGCTATCAGTCAGGACTTAAAACATTTTCAACAGTGTGATTTAAGAGTGCGATGGTGATAAATTATAATGTTTCATAGGTGTGTATTATTCATGTATGGCATGAGAAATGAAAACTGAATACAAAATAATTTCTTATTCTTTTTTCAAGACTTGGTACTTCTAGAACTCTACTCAGATCAAAAACAGTTAAAAAATGGTTGCATTATTTATTCTCATTGTTATCTAGGTATTTGAATGTTTGCTTATTCTTTTGTCAATTTCTAAAAAAATTAACGATAATATTCTTCTTCTAGCGTTTTCCCGGTCTGGTCCTGTCCTGGTGACACACACCTCTATCCGTAATGGGGTAGGCAGAGCGTAAACGACCTTAACAAAGGTCGTACCGCCACGTCTGATAAGTTTTGAGGGTTATTCCAGATTGATTTGTATATTGCTATAGTGACGGGTTGTCAGCCCATCGCCTTAATTACAATACTGAAACCCTTGAATCCCTTAGCTGATTTTTACAGCATGCCCGGGAGGAGATGCAGCTGGCACTTCTATGTTTCTCTATCACTCCCAGTCCAGCATGGAAGAAGCTACTAACAAGAGGCAGTAATTACCACCGGATTCATTTCAGCAAAAGCAACGCGCCACCGTCGATTGGCGCAGGGTAGTTGCAACTTTTCTGGACCGCAGCCAGCTTCAACCAACTTAGAGGCGGGTGACTGGGTGACTGTTTTTCCACTAGACGGTACGGCAACGGCACGGTAACGGAATCGTCACGATGCCATGGCTCTGTTTTTCCAGTAGGACAGGACGGTAATATCATCGACCATGTCATCCGCCTGGTTCCGATCTGAGCGCACTTGCACTCACACGCACATGTATCGTACGAATACAGAACAAGTGCAGTTTGGCAGACCGCTATCGACGATACCGGTGCGAATCAATGCCGTGCTGTTGCCGTGCCGTCAAGCGGAAAAGCGTGCCATATAATTTCATCGATTTTCATTCATACTAGATATATTAATGTCGACGATACCATGACATTGCCGTTGCCGTGGACGTGTCGTCTAGTGGTAAAACGCCCGATGGCGGGATGCGCTCTGTTGATTTATGTTCGCGGCTCCAAATGGGTTGCATGTAACAGGCTTATTGCCTTATCTATAAGGCTGGAAATGCACCTACTTGTAGAGTTTATAAGTAAAGTTATACAGGTGTTGCAATTACGCCAACCAGCAAGCTGAGAGTGCCAGTGTCATAACAGGCATCTTCTGGGCTAGCTCGCTCCATCGTCGACTCTGTCACTGTCATCCCTGATGACGTATCTAAAGTCAAAAGCAAACCAATTTCTGATAATAAAAAATATGTTGAAGCTAGAAATGAAACTCATTTTTGCATCCTTCTACAACGTGTAACAGAAAGGGTATATGCATCGAGAAATGGGTGAATCTACCCATGAAACTGAACAACTTTCCCTAAGAGACATAGGTCGAATAATGAAAAAAAAAAATGTCTTCCATACAAAATGCATCAGCTGATAGCGCATTTAATATGGGAAGTCAAAATATTTTTTTCGTATTTCGACCTATGTTCCTTAGGGAAAGTTGTTCAGTTTCATGGGTAGATTCACCCATTTCTCGATGCATATACCCTTTCTGTTACACGTTGTAGAATAGAATAGACTAGGTTAGGTATTCATTCCTCCATTTATCATAACTTTAAACGTACCATTCTGAACAGTAATTTAATTTAAAGAGCAGACGTCCACGTGAAAGGTTAATAATAAGTATACTCCACAAAGCGAAGGTAGTTTTAACAAAATTTAAATCTCATTCGCATTACCATTTATATGAGACTGGTAACATTTTTCAAAGCCGGTTCGAGGCTTCGGGCAGAGTAATAATTTATGGGAGCTTTAGTGAGGGAGGGACCCTGGCAGAATGCTGGTTGTGTGTTCAGTTACCGGTGAGTACAAGCTGCTCAAAAGACGAAAGTTGCTGTAATGATGTGAGTTTTTCTGGAGTTAAGGTGCATGGCATACTGGAAGAAAAACAAATTATGTTAAGCTAAATTATGTAAATTTTAAGCTGCGCTGCGCTGACGTAACTGTCTATAGAAAATCTTCTTCATGTATGCCATGCGCCTAAATGTATTGTCTGAAATGATGTATTTTCTTTACACAGAAAATGACAAGGACCTGAGTTGAAGACCATAAATTCTAAACCCTTATTTTAATTTTATAGTAATTTATAGTTTCCATAGTATAACTAATTAATTATATTATAAGCACTTTTAACGAAATACAAATTATTTTTGAATTGGCGTTTTCATTCTTGTTTAAAGTTTACATAAACGTGATAAAACGTAAACCACGTAAAACAATAATGTGGTAATGACGAGTGGTTCCTATGGTTCCACACGGGTTTCTGGTAATTCTATATTTTCGTGTATCAAATTATATATCAAAATTAATAATTAATATTTCATTTGGATTAATACACTTTTTTTGTGCACTAGGTAAAAGGTTAAGTTTGAATATTTCACTCTGATCAAATAAAAAAGGGTCTAGGTATTTAGTTTTATTTTCTATCTCTTCCTGATTTAACAAACATGTAGCAAAAGTAATTGCATCAGAAAATCTGATGATTCTGCGTATTACACGTGTAACGATACACTAGATATCTACACCACAGACTTAGATTAGCTTAGATGACGCGATCGCTTAAAATTGTGTTAAATTAATTTCAGTAATAGAACAGGAATTATTAAAGGACTAGGCTCATTTTTAAGCGTTAAATTATTAAAGAATCACACTTGAAATAAATACTATTTAAATTTCTTGTTTACTTTTCCATACCAAATGAAATAAGATTTTCTGTATCCTGTGATCCTTTGTCAATACAAAAACAAACCCCTGCGCTATGGCACGAAATTAAATACACCAGCGTAACGTCCATTGTCACAAATAGCGACGGGTACCTCCGATAAATCTTTTTTTTTTACACGTAAGATAGGCCAAATTGCGGTGTCTACTACAACATGATCTAGTCTGCCCTCTAACAACAAGCAGCGATCTTCGCCACTTAGCTGATTAACAAACAAACTGACGCTCGGAAGTTTGTGTGTATACGAGAAATTGCTCTTTCTAGAGTTTTCGTGATCTACCGAAAGGATGAAGCCTTGTTAAGTAGAATATGTTACGTTATTTTATAAGAAAAAGTTATTCTCATTCAAATAAATAAAATGGAATACATCAAGTTTGTATAACTCATAGAATTTTTTTTTAAATTATATTTATAGTTCCTTAATCATTACAACTTGATGTTCACAAATTCTTTATATTATATCTTGAAATCATAGTGGGTAACATTTTATTTTCCTAGAGAGTGCGAACCTCAGTCATGGACCAGTAGACCACAAAGATAGACACATCATGATCATCATCAGCTCATATACGTCCCCACCGAGAGGCGCGAGCCTACCCTGGAATAGGGCGATCGGGTTATTATTACGACATATTCACTGTCAATAATTTAATAAAATAATGAAAAGTGTTTATTTTGTAGATATCTAGTATGCTTCTTTATATTTTCAAATAGTAACAAACATTTTCAGTCGAAGTTCTGCGTCTTACTGAAAGAAAAATATACCCCAGACAAAAGTTTCATAAAGTAGCTCTATTTTATTTAAATAACAAAGCAACTCCACTAAAGAGTTTATCTCAATAATATTTATATTGTGATAAAAGAATTTTCATATTTTTATTTTCTCTATTCAACTCAAGGATTATTTTATTTAGTGATGATACTTTCATACTTACAAATAGTTAAGCTTATGGCGTTCCTCAGGGAGATTCCTAGGTGCTCTACCATATTATTTGATAAAACAAAATAAATACCTACGATGGTAAATAACAAAGAGTAATGGTGTGATTATTACTCTTACCAGCTAAATAAAATTTAGATTAAAAGTTTACGGATGCAGCTAAAAAATCTAGTCTTATGGTTACAACATTTTTTTTACTTATTTGTATACTGAAAAAAGATGGTAAATAAAATATATTTTATCCAGTAAATTTTATCAAATATAATGGATGACATAAAGAAAATGTATCCTACTAAAATGTGCCAAATACCTAGCATCAGTTTCAAACGAAGCTTGAAATAATTTATTGAACACAGCAGTGACAAAACTAATGTTACTATTTGTTAAAGTAGATAATAAACTGTTTCTTTTATATTTTCTAGAAAGCTATTTCAGGGACAACGTTTTCAACACAATATCTTACTTTTACGAGA
>JARACY010000633.1:0-83404 GCA_029255725.1 Scrobipalpa atriplicella
AGTCAGGAGCCAAATAAGTAGCTTGTTTTGTTCTACCTATGAATGCCAGCACCTTTAAAATTTCTGGATGAGCTCACTTTATCGTCTACTTTTTCGTTCACTTCTGCCTAGGCCTAGAGTCAAGAGCAAAATCTTTGCAAAAAATGTTTAAAAAGAAGTCACAGTGCTCTACACGCGTCGTCTAGCCTATAGTCTGGAGGTCTACAATGTAGACTCTACACGGTGTGGCCACTTCCTGTGCTGGTTCCGGGAACGGCGCGCCGGCGGCCGGTGAGGTGAGATCGCATAATGATCACTTATACCGAGGATGCGCATGCGACCCTCCGATGTAGTGATGTGCACAATCGATTGGGATTTGCTTTACATTACTTTTTGTGCCTATGACTATTACCCTTTGGGCTTTCGTTCCAGAAGGCTCACAAATATGAGATTGTGGCAAGAACAATGATGAAGGCTAAATCATTGAAATTAGAACTTAAAGACTAAAACATAATTTCATTCAACATATTAAGATGTACTTACTAACTTATATAACACATATCAAGATAAGTATTAAGGTATAGATGTTTGACTAGGACCTCGGTTAGTAGATTTTATGATAACATTGGAAGAAAATATTTTATGTTTGTTATATTATCATTATTACTGTAATTATGAACGGAAAACCCAATGCCTCTATGTTTTATTGCTTATTTACATTGTGATAAATTAATCTATGATAGTGCTGTGATTTTAATTACGTCCATTTTGTGATAGGTACTTACTAAAATAGATCTATGCCTACCTAGGTAAAGGCGAGACCCAGATCAGTCTCCGAATATATCCTGTTAAGTTTGGCTATGTTTAAAATATTAAAATTATATTTGGCACATAGTTAAATTCAATCAAATTTATTTGACGCTTTATAAGAATAGGATAAAATTATGCCATAAACCACATAAGTAGGTGTAGGTATTTTCATATAAATGTACCCACAAATATCATCATGAACATTGTTATCGCCATGTCTGAAAAATGTTAAGTATAATTTTAAAATTGTTTACCGTATGCTCGTACCTATTTTATTGTTAAAATTACTTTAATGAACCTCCAGGTCTGTTATTACTTATATTTAAGAATAATGTTTGTATAAGACTGTATGTGTTCTAAATAAACAATAATAATAAAAAAAAAATATAAGATATACTCGTAGTCAATGAATCCATTTAAATAAAATTAGTTTATGATTGTACCACACACATTTTTACTATAAACCCTTCATCGATATCACCATACCCCCTCCCTTCGCCGTCCACGCGTTATTTCCATAGCTAATTGCAAATTGCGCGGCCCTGTCAACGCACGCGCGATAATGTGTCATAATACTCGTAATATCGTCGCACGCGCAGACCACGGTACAAGCGCTGTCATTAGATGCGAGCAGGTGACCCTTCTAGCCTCTTCTGCCGTTGTGGTCTAGCCTAAGCCTTGGGATCCCGATTCTGGTATTTTGAGTTCGTTACTACCTCTACATTTTAATGGTCTGATAGGTTTAAGGCTCTCAAGCTCTCTATGAAGGTTATAGGTTTGATTACTGAGGATTGAGGACCTTTATTCGTTGGAAAGTGATTGTACACGTTGTCTGGTTCGGATAAGGGGTTCGGTAGCTTAGTACTCAGCTAATGGATTTCATCCTTAGTTATAACTAGATCGACAAAATATGTATGAAAATAAAAGGTTTACTTAGTAAAATTACATAATATAGGTGGTAACAAATAAAAATACAAACTATTTACAATTTTAGGCAAAAAGCCCGCCCCGAATGGTACCCGATGCAAATGTGCCCATTACACTGGCTGCGTTTCCGCGTTGTATCGCCAGTGAAATGCGCTGCACCAGGTACCATTCGGCGCGAGGTTCTGCATTATGGTCCCTTAAACGCCGCCCCAACTGTCTGACAAAGGCCCTCGCCTCCTTACACCAGGGGCCACTCACTTCGACTGCGAAGGGCACAAATAGATGAGTACCCTTCAGTGGAGCGTACTTAGTATGTTTTTGAACCGCAGCCCACTCCGCAGCCGCTCCTGCTGCCCGCATTGTACGTGATAGGTGAGAGACCGCGAAAGTGCTTACACACGTTGCGTCCCATATCAAAGAGCGACCTCTTTCCCAAGGGATTAGGGTTAGCCCATCCGGCCTTTTCCCGTCGACGCGACTCAAACCCGGGGGCTCTAACGTACAGGGTACGTTGGCAGACTGCAGGGCACGACGAATGATGTCATTCAGCATATAGTGCCGCGGAAAGCGTCCGGCTGATTTGCTGCAGCTTAATCCGTGGTGGCCCGTGGTGTCCACTTTAGCACCACAAATGCAATCATGGCACTCACATACTTTGCACCCCAGTCTTAGGGCAACCGCCACTCTCAAAGACCCGTCGTCTAATGCCGTACCCACATGTGGTGATGGCAGCGCATGGAGCCAGGCCCCTGATTCTGGGCTAGCTGTGGCTTTGAGGCGTGCCAAGTCAGCTCCCGACGAAGCTCCAAGCAGCTCCTCAGCTCTAGCTTTGCAGACTTGTTCGTCCCACTGCCGCTGTATTTCAGGTCTTTGAGGGCGATCAGCGTTAGGGCTATTACATTTATTCTATACATTATTTCATCATTCATCAAAACAGATGGGAATGTGACATTTACGAGATAAATTCTGATTGTGTTATCTTCGGACTATGTAATCAGAGAGATGTCGCACTATCTGAGTTGTATTTAATTAGGGATATTATGATGACCGCGACGCAGTGAGGCACTGAAGACGTCCTGAGCCCACTAAAGCTGAGGTAAATAAATGACTTAGAGGGTAAGGTAGAGAGCATGTTGAGTGGGAAGAGCGAGTATGGAACTAGAGATAATTTATCAAAATGTTATTTATGTGCTAAAAACGTTATTTTAGTTTGTGACGCTTTCGTATCAGCTTGTAGAACCATCAAAAATATGCTTTTAAGGCAATTTTGAAATCGATTTTCTTTATCCATCAACAGTTTATAAAAATAAAAACACCTACAATACTTTCAAACCTACTTCTACTCCATATAAGCTTGAGATTAAAAGAAATTTGATCCTATTTATATCATTCCGCTCCGCTTATTACTGTCTGTAAAGCATGATAAATAAAGTAGAGATTGTAGTTACTATGTAAGTAAGTACAATAATAATAATATCGAATATTAGTTGGTAAAAATACTCAGTTTGGACCACACGCATAGGTTAATCTTAAAAACCTTAACTATCAAATTATATTTTTAGATAATAATATTTTTATTAAAGATCCAATATCTGGAAAAGTACATAAATATTTAATTTGATTTCATTAGTATTATTTGCCTTCTTTGATATATACCACAAGAACAGTAATCTAAGGTGGACTATTTGCCATACATACCAGGCTTTGCAGACGAAATGCTCTAAATGCGGGATTGGGATTTGCTGTCCATTCCTTGGAATCGTCCCTCATTAGACTTTTAGCATACTTACTCGTACCTGCGGGAGAGATGAGGACAGTATAATTCTCAACTGTTTATTTTTCAATGGTAATGCAGGCATTTATTATACTAATTTCACGCAGAAGGTGTCACACCGTTGGCAAACTTCATTACCGTAAACACCGCACAACCGCACCTCTTATTTGTCAGCATACTCTTTACTCGCACCAAATTTTCCCTTTGACCCTATTACCCAACCAACTTCATCCAATAGTGACACTACTGGGCGGACTCCATCAGGCGGGCTACCGACAGTGTTGCCAACACTATTGACGTGAAAAACATGAAATCAACTATAGAAAAGTAAGTTGTCGTATCATAATTTTGAACACGTCATTATTAAATAGGTACTCGTAGCCATGACTCGTCACGTCACCATCCTTTTTAATGGAAAGCTTAGTTATAATCACAATGAACTTGCGTACACGGTATTGGAGAAAATCAATGTCAACAATTTTTTTATTTCATATTTCAATACTTTTCAATATTTTTTGTTGTGATATAGGTCTCGTAGACAATCGATTTGACGTCTTCGCGCTTTTGATGTTTGAGCATACGTCATTCAATTTCAAGTAGGAAACCCGTACATGGATTTTTTTGAGGAAGTTTAAGTATGATACGTTTTATGATTAAGTTTATGATACGTCATCGGATTTATGGTCAAAAACTGACAATAAGGGATGGCATCACCGGCCACCACACAATCTCTGCGCCGTTTGACATCAATTACCACGAAACCATGGCGCACGATGGTGTTCTCACGATTCGAAGAGAAACCGACCGCAGACCGATAACGGAACACACGTATTATTGACTGTCGGACGGTAGTAGGCAGTATCGTGGTAGGAGGGTAGGGGTAATCGTCGAGTTTTGACATGAGGTCTCGACGGGGCGAAGATATGGATTGGGAAAATCGGCGCTGAGAGGTCGCAACAATTTTCTAACTTAGTATGTTTGTATGGGTCGGGTCAGAAGTTTGCCTCGTCAAATTTCAATTAGTTCTATATTTTTATAAATAGTTAATGCTTTGGCCACCCCTCTTAAAATAAGTACATTCTGGATGTTACCTGGTTCAACGTATTCGGTAGTTAATCAGTGGAGTAACACAGCAAGCCTCATGCGAACTTTTGGACCAGGAAAGATTCGGGGCGGACTTTTTGACAACTGACGAAAACTGTGTTGGATTTAATTTTTATTTTGACTTTGTTGTATTTGGACTGAATAAAATAGTTAATTGGAAAAAGATTGAAATATTAATTTCTTTATAAAACTATCTGAAATATAGAAAGAACTTTTGAATTTTACAGCCCTTCGTCACAATCTCTACGTATAATTTGTAGTCACAATAGGAATGCACATTATCCACCGCACTGAGTTGAGTAAGCAAGCCAACTTTAGCCCTTTACCCACATCCCGGCGGATCTCGTGACCAGCAAACGCGTTACCGCTCCATTACCTACTGAACCCCCAACCTCATGCAAATGCTAGACCGTGGCAAGCCAGACAATCGTGGATTGACCATCTTTTATTGATCGATGCTAATTTTGCTAGAGCCAACCATAGAGCCGACTTTGTGAGAAACTTTGGAAATAAATATATGCATATGTTTGAGGAACAATAATAATTATTAAATAGGAATCAAAATCAGATGATGTTGTCTTTTGATTGGATTGATTTTCTAGACTCTTCAGAAGGAAAGTCGTAGTTGACGCCGCGACCACAAACGGTCACGCTCGGGTGGCCGGCGCCTGCGCCTGCGCTGCTCAAGACATTATCTTCAGTTGTTAGGGTCTACTTAGACGGACTGCATATAACTTTGACGTAGAAGATTATAAAGTTGCGGTGATGAGACGAGATTCATAGATCTGATCATTGGAATGCACAAATAAGTCTCCTCTAATTAGTTAATAGGACCCTCTTCGGATTGTTGCGTCAACGAAGTAGCTAAGTAGCAAATTAATGGGAACCTTACCCCGCAGAGTCAAATGAATCTTTTTCTGTAGGTATTGAAATATTCTTTATAGAAATTTTGATTGTGTTGGCAATTTGAGATAGCCACGCCAGCAAAAACTGCAATTATATTTTGTAGTCGTAAAGACATGATCACAAAAATAAAAGCCAACGAAGCTGCCGTTTTGCTGCAGTTGATTGGGCTGTAGTTAGTCTGTATAAATCTTCATGTCAACAAATAATTTATGATTCGGTGGTTATGGTTTGATGGCTTGACGCTCCTTTCTACTTTTGGTGAGCATTAAATAATGTATTGATAACTTTCAGATATTCACCTGCATTGCATGCAATTTGCGGCCCAGTGATCAAAACTTAAGTCATCAAATCAAAACTCATAAAATTTACTTATTTTAAAATAGAATTAGTATCCAATCAGATAATATTATGCTACACCGTTTTTTTTTTCAAAGTCACAAAATGGTCAACGCCCACAATAAGTGTTTACAATACTCCTGTCCCTACTGTGTCATTGTCCATGTCCACCAAGTCAAAACAACAATAAACAAATACTTATCTTACTTAGCTTTGTCGGAAGACAATTACTATGACTCCTCAGGGGGTCTGCAAAAAAAAATTGTCCAAACGTTTACAACACAAACAGTTGTCCGGACATTAAGTATTTGTACTTATTGGTTTATTGTAAAACGTTTTGTAGAGGTTTGACCATTTTGAGACGAACGTTTCGATTGTAATGACTTCTGAGATCCATTAGATAATGTTTTTAATTGCTTTAGGCTACTGACATTTTTGTTTTAGTCGGTGCCGCCAATGTATTGATAAGATAAATCATCGTGTCTAAAATTAATTTTGTCTACCTTACTGGTTTTATACGAGGTAGGTATGTCTTTGATAGCAGGAGCTTGAGTTTTGTCTTTAGGACATTCGTATATTTTTGATTTCCAAATTCAATATTCCTTATATTGATTTGGTTTTGTTGTGTGTGCTTAAAAAGTTTTAGTTGTAGGTTTAGGTACTACGTAGCAAATCGTTTTCTCAGTTTAAAATCTTAATCGATTGTCCAGATCGAAAATCCCAAAGCTGCCAGTATTTATGACCACCTTTTAAGAAAAAAACTTTGTCTATGGCTTTAATAGGGTAAGCTGTGTCGGTAGTTAGTGCGACCGCAAATTTGTCAGACCACCTTGCAGCGGGATATTTATTGCCCAAAGCCAGGAAGAGGAGCGCCGTGCCGTTGCATAATCCAAGCAAT
The DNA here is from genome assembly GCA_029255725.1 of Scrobipalpa atriplicella. Classification (NCBI taxonomy): domain Eukaryota; kingdom Metazoa; phylum Arthropoda; class Insecta; order Lepidoptera; family Gelechiidae; genus Scrobipalpa; species Scrobipalpa atriplicella. The sequence continues at coordinate 6,735 of JARACY010000633.1, forward strand.
TTATGACCGCCTTTGTTGACTTTATTACTCTTTGCCGTTTTTATTTTTCCGTAATTAGCTGGCTTTGGCTACTCGGCTTTTGGGCGGCTACTTTTGTTTTGCGCTCGCGGACTCTTGATAGTGTTTTGTTTTGTGGTGAATTTTTGTTTGTTGTGCTTGAATGCTTTTGTTTTAGACTACAATAGGTGTCAAAAAGGGATACGGTTAAATCTTTGTATGACTGTAGCATTTATGACCGCCTTTGTTGACTTTATTACTTTTTGTCGTTTTTATTTTTCCGTAATTAACTGGCTTTTGGCCACTCGGCTTTTGGGCGGCTACTTTTTTTTTGCGCTCGCGGAATCTTGATAGTATTTTGTTATGTTTTGAATTTTCGTTTTCTGTGATGGAAATTTGTTTTATTATCTCTTTACAATTAAATAGAAGCTACAGAGAAGCTTTTTAAAACTTTTCATGAGCCTTTTTTTTTCCAATACCAGCCTGATCCTTCTGGAGCACCTAATTACCATCTCGCTCTCACGGACTAAACGGATCGGAAGTAACCCGAACCGAATCAATAAAATCGATCTTCGTCTGAAGACTATCTCCAGAATCGATCACGTCACGCCCATGGAAAATCGTCCATTCAGAATCTGCACGTGAGCCAAAGGTCGGCCCTCGAATTAAAGAGAGGAAATCCGGGAGGCTTTGTTAGAATCGACACTTACGTACTTAGCTACCTGACCCACGGATAAAGGACTCCATGGTGTATTTTTTTTAATAATTATTTGGTGTCTTATGCTTCCTACAGTAAAAAAAAATATGTAAATCAAAAAATGAGATGCAAATGATTGCAACGGTCGTGATATTGTGCAGTTTTATAAAAAAAAAGTGCAAGTTTAATTTTCTCACGTTAGCGTTAGTTTTTTTTCTACTAAAATCTAATGACGGTTTAATTTGAAGAATCCTTTGGGGTTTGATTTCTGGCGATTTTTTCTTATTGTTTTTTCTTGGTCTCTTTGTTTGTGAAAACAAAGTCTCGTAACACGGCTGTCGCAAAAAATTATTGCATTGTTGATTTATGCATTTACGTTGCATAAATTCTATCTTAATTTAACGGGAAGGTAGGTTTTTTGTTTTAGATAAAAAATCTCTTCGATAAACTTAATTTCAATAATAATATTCCAAGAAGGAAATATAGTAGCGCCACTAGTATTAAAATTATACAGGTAGAAAAATGACAAAATCAATAAAAAAAATTACAATATGCACGATGTTAGAAAATATTGTTTTGCTGTGAAAATTAAATAATTTCTGAAAAATTACATGTTTTTGACCATAAACCGTGGGAAACAATTTTTTTTACCATAAAAACATCACGTGATCATTACACAAGAATACTCGTTAATCACCAATGTTCAATCAATACCATTGCAAATCTCAAGAATTTTATTTAAAAAAAAAAACCGGATCGCGAATCACGCTGCACTTTTTTAAAGTGACACGCAAACAAAAGACGACCGCATCTTCCATTGTGCATCTCAGGAAATAAATTAAACTATCCTTAGGGGAGATTTTTACCGTTAATTCTAATCTACATGTAAAAAAAAAGATAAAAAAAGAATAAAAAATCGGGGATGCCTGTGGGAACTGTCAGTGTAGAAAAAGTTGTACAACGTCATGGCTTTTTATGAATGTGGGCGGGGGCGCTGCATGTTGGGAGAACTGTCAAAAATGATGTTAGCGGCCATGTTGGCTGGGTTAGTTCCTTATTTCGCCACGTTCATTAAAAAAGTAGTCGTACTGTAAGTTCTGGGCGGAAGCTTTACGGTGAGTGTAAATATGAGCGACACAGTTTTATGAACGGATATTTATTTGAGAGATTTATTGTGTCCTGAGAAAGCCCTGGCTAGCCTTTTAATTAGGCCTCTTCTGTAGCTTTTTTTATAATAAAAAAATGGTCTGTAGAAAATAGTTCTTCAGGATAAAAGACGTGTTTGTCATGAATTCATAATTGTGATAAAATTTTGACCTTTTTTTTATGCAAGTCATATTATAAGTCATACCCGTACTTACTTGCAAAATAAGTAATATATCATTGAAAATTTGATGTCACTTATTGTTATTTAATTACCTTCAGACAACATCAAACATGTGAAACAGACATATATATGACACATTAGAATACATTTACTTATATACTTGTTCGTCCAAGATTTATACCAAAGATTTTGACCCAAATTATCCAAAACTGCAATAAAGCACTAATTTGATTACCGTGGCGGCCATATTAAAAAGTATAATAAAAAGCTCCCGGAAGCTGGCACTGTTTACTTCCGCCAAAAAACCGGCTCGAATCCCAACGGCGAAATTATCAAAAACCCAGCTTCATACAAACCGAATCCATTTTATTTAGAGCACCGGTTCTCAAAATGTGAGCAGAAAATATATAAAAATATCGTCATAAAAAGAAAAACATAAATTTTTGCCCTGTAATGATAGGTAGTGTCCAGGTCTTCCTGGTTCCATGATTTTTGCAACTACAAATTGCTACCAATAAAGGAAATGTGGGATATAGGCAGAGCAGGGTTCCGATGAATTCACAACTTGTTCTGCGCTCGTCAATCCACCTGTCAAGCGTTGTGAAAATAATGACAATTCACCCCCCCCCCCGAGTGGCAGGCCTATATTAGTACTTAGTTATCCCATGAAAATTCTCACACATCCTTTAACCAAGTGATTGACCTAAATACTTTGATAGTTAATAATATCAAAGTTTGATTGAAGCGATAAAATGCTATTGACAATAGGCTTTCAATAGGTCTTCATAAATTGTAGGTAGAAATCAGTTAGAACATCGCGTAACATTTGCGACTGGTATTTATTATTGAACAATCATTTCTATAATCTATTACGAAATGTTATGTCGCGTATAGAATTTAATTGTTAACTAGCATTTACTAAACTATAGATAGGTATGAAACAATGGACGTCAAATTTATAGACAATCTTGGACGTCAAATTTATTGTCATTTTAACTACTATAATTGCCACGTATTATTTTGGTGCCAAGTAAAATTTCTGTGTTTCTAATTACCTATTCTTAGAATGAGTTACAAAAATGCTTTATGCGTTCTAAGTATTTTAGTATTACGTCATTGATTTCAACATTTTATAAATACAAAGTAAAACTTTGACAACCACTGTCCTGATCGCAGCCGAACTACATCGCACCCCTCGATTTTTTCTCCATATCCTGAGAGACCCGTACCAAGCAGTGTTTACAAAAACACATGCACATTTTTTGAGCGTGCATCTTCGCAGACAAGGTGCATTCGGTGCATTGTGCAAGGACATCTCCGGGGGTTTTTAATAATTCCATCTAAGTGCGTTCCTTTTTATCCTCCATTTTTTATGTGCGTGTATGTTTTTTAAGTTTTCTCACGCAGAGATGCTTTGAAGGGCCGATCTGTGGGTAGATACATCCGCGGTGTATTGTATGCTCCACGTTCGAGTGGAATTTATTGTGATGCCATGTGGAATAAGTTATCAAAAGAAATTATTGTAAATTGGCAATATTTCTGGAGAGATTCATGAGTGTTTCTTTCAAATTTCCTAAGCTTGCTCGTCAAAAGTTTGAATTGGAAAAATAATATAATTCTAGAGGCAGTTTATAGTAATTTAATTTTTTACAAGCAATATTTTTACTATTGTAGTGACACTTTTTTTTTATTTTAACCAAACTGCGTATGGCAAATACTAAGCACGCCTGCTAAGAGCATATGCGTCTAATATTTCACAAGACTAAAAAAAACTAACCCTACCGAAAAACAATACAACTCAAAAAATCTCAGCTATAATATTCACTCATTTTCAGTTTACAATTGCATATCTAATGGGGTCCCGCATATGCATTACTATAAAAACGGTAATTTAATATAAAGTAGATGACAAAAATACGGCCAATGTGACTCTTTAATAAAAAGTGTCAGAAAAACACTTTGTAGGGGGGGCGCTACTGTTAGAAGAAAAAATAACAAAAAAAATTAAAGGGGTGCTCAAAACAATGACAACAAAAACGGCTATTACCGGCAGCTAACTGGGCTTTAGGACAAGCGATTAATTTCGTTAAAACAGATTTATGGATGTATGGTTCTAATTCTTTACTAGTTCCATTCTGATTAAATCCACCAGAAGCACTAATTACCTAGGTATCACATAACTAATTTAAAAGATAGGTATTTAGATAAGGTAAGTTTATAGTGTCAGAATCTCAGCTATTAAGCTGACCGAATGCTCTATCATAAATAGTTCGGTTAGCAATGCGCATATCATGGGCTTGCCTATAATTGTTTTTTTTTTCTCAGATACTACCTACTTGTAAGTCGTATTATTTTTGTCTGATCATCTTTCTGCCAGTGCATTAACATAATCTGTAGATTTCAACGACGTGACGTAGCCATTAAGGGCGTGTCCTAAAGCAGATCAAGCGGCTAGAGAATGCGAGATAGCCCTATCAAAATACGCCCAGCATTCCGCAAAAGTTTGAGAATGACATGATCTTTGGGTTCGCGACAAGCCTGTGTTACCACAACATTTTGTACATCCCTTTCACTTTCGATGTGTCAATTGAGACGTGCACCATTGTCTTGGCCAAAATTGACTTATTGTTTCACTTCAATTGATGTTTTGGATGGTCATGAATACTAAGTAAGCTCTGGATGATTTCTTCCGAAGAAATCGTCCCCACGCGTGTTACCGTTACCTAATTTAATCTAAAAAAAAAATCCACTTCTTTGCCTAGACGAACTTTAGGGAGACAGTATTACTCCATCAGTATAATGAAGACAATTCGTTATTACAGCAATATCACATTCTTAAAGTTATGTTATGGATGTAACACGGCGAAAATAGAAAAAAGCAACATCAAAATATTTAATGTATCAGAATCCGTTTTATACTATGTTGCTGAAGGAAACATTTCTTACCCATAGACTGTTAATGAGCAAGGACATTTAATAATTACTAAATTACAATAAATCTCTTAGCCAACCGCCTGCGCACGCCTGCAGATGCGAAACCATCTACCGAACTACGACCATTCCACACATAAATTATTTAAATTTGACTTGTAATATTGTACGGGCGACACAGGATATGCATAAAAGGGTTGAAAAAAATCTGGGGTGACGTTTTTTATGTGCGAAGGGTCATGGGTTACCATGACTTGTTTGGCTAGCGTTAGCTACGGTATTGATGTAACGAACTATTGAATATTTAAATCGGTTTCGCACGATGATTTGTGTTTTTTTATCTATTGAAGACCAGTCGATAGTTAAGAGATCGCCCCTATCGTCATTCAATAAGTTCTATTAAAATCAACTGGGCCTCATCTTTCATTTCATTTCAAGCGCAAACCTGCAGTTCTTATCTTAAAAACCATGCATCATCCCAAAGCATTTTTACAGAAGCTCCCTTATCAGATTCTATTTTAAAATCTGCACCCTTTTTTTAAGGACTGTCCTTAGCTACCCTTCCGATTCTTTCGATGCCACTCCGTCCATTTTTTATTAACTGACTTTATCTATGACGAAGCTAAAAAATGTGCGACCAGGTGGTGTCTCTAAATAGTAATTGTAAAAAAATGGCGGTAGATAGATGAACCCTTGTAGGACAATGGTCGTGGGTAATCCCTGAAAGGGTATCCTCGGGGTATCTTCGATTCGCAACAAGCTTGGACGACAAAGGATGGGAATATGTTCTTTGGAGGATAAAATGGACCAAACCAAACATGTTTGTTGATTTAGTACATAACATGGTTACGTTGTTGATAAAGGTACATTGTAGAGCAGCTGTAAGTCAAGGTTTGGTAAATAATAAAAACAGAATATTACAAAATATGGAAAACTGACGCAAATTTTAGTAGAGATTTCGTTCTTTGTGAAAAATTCCAAATTATGGTCGATACAAGTAGATACTATTTAAAATCCTTACAACTCATTTGCTAGGTAATTGTCTGGTTATAACAAAATAATTGGAATATCTCATTTAATAGTAATAGACATATAGACAGCTGTTTATTCTTTGATTAGGATCACACAGCTCTATATTTGCATTCCTTAGCTATGCTTTTTTTATTCCTTTCTTTCCACAGGGTAAATAGAAAACAAAAACAAAAGCGGACCGGGCACACGTGTCCACGTTTAGCATTATCGATTGTCCTCACACATTGTCCTCGCGGCATGCGGGTAGCCGTAAATGAGTTATCTCGCTGTGACGTCACGCCGCGATGCGTTTTTGTTTTAGCAATGGCCGCCCGGGTGGAGTCGGATGGCAGTGCAGTACAGCTGGTATGATAAATTAATTATTCCTTAATAACTATATTATGTTAATAGAGTTCAGTTTTGGATAATTATTTCTTTGTCATTTAATTTTATGTTAATTTTATATGTTAGACAATTTTCTTTTTTCCAGCCTAGTGCTGGGGTCCGCTTTTTGGCGTCCACTTGTATGATATCATTTTCTTTCACGTCCGCTGCAAGTTTGAATTCCGGACTATAAAGAAATAAAATCTTACCAAAAACTAGGATGATGAGATGGATGACTTCATCAAAGAAATTTGAAGTCACGTACAGTAAAGTTTGATTTAGTATGTTGCATGCTAAATTCCAATTATAATAGGGTAAAACACTTTTGGACAGCTAAGAATAATACAGGAAGAAAATGGTTAACAACTTTTTAAAAGCTCCGGTCTATTCAACTAGCGGATTCCCACGCGAAAAAACGCATCTATCTTTTTTGCGATCCAAGTTGCAAGACATCGGACAAGGCAGATGTGCAATGATAGGAGGAACTATTAAAAAACTCCATGAGAACCATCCTAATCCTCACCTATGACCCCGGGCTACTACCGGACCGTTAGAAAAAATAATAATAAATTACTGACTCGACAAAGAAACAGAACCATTGTTTGCTAAAAAACTTGAGGGTGAAGTTACTTGTGATTTGAATAAGAAAAAAATGTGTGCCAAAAACTGAGGGGTGATATACAAAAAACGTACCCCCACGTCCGTGTGTGAGTTTTTTTAAGACGCAGGACAGTAAAAAGCCAAATTGTACGCATAGTTAATACTTTGCAAATTGATTTTGGTCAAATTTCTCACGAATACATCTGCGTTAGTCTATTGTTGCTTAGTTTATATTCATCTTTAGATGTATAGAAGTTTCTGAAGATTAATTTTCTTTGTTACTATTTGATATTGACATCCGAAGAAAGTTTATTTAAAATAGGGTTTGATTTAGTACAGTTAAAGTCCAGCTTGTCACATTGGATTCAAATCGGTTCCTTTCTATGACGTACCTACTTAGTTTTGAACTCCAACAGCTATGAATTTCTTGATTGTATCCCATAATGTCCAACTTTAAAAAAATCTTTTAGCTAGTAACATTTCTCCTATACAATTTCCTGTAATTTAGTCAAAATCAATGCAGTATAATTTGGTGGCACGAAATTCGGAGACCGTCATCCGATCGCGTGGTGGCACGGTAGTCAAGTTACCGCTCATTATTGTCGATAAAAAACACAAGTTTTTGAATATCGAACAAGCGACGCACACGCAGATGTTTCGACCAGTTTTTGTGCGTTTTATTGAAAATATCGGGCGTACCGTTATTTGTAGTTATGCGTGATAGATCAAGTTGTTGACAGACATTATTGTGAGTGGATATTGTTAGGATTTAATTGATGATATTTTTCTGTCCAAAATAGCACTTACCACAGATTTTGAATGCGACTGTAGACTTTATTATGACGTCATATGAAATTTTATAAAAGAACTATGAACAAGATTTCAAACAAAACACCTCCGTTAAACATAAAAGTGAGTAGTCGTGTGTTTTACCAATTACCGAGATTTAATATTTTGAACTTTAAAAAAAAAAAAAAAACGTCCTGGCTAACCGCAAATTGCCATACACCGTCAATATTTGCTTTCCATATGTCGATTTTTTATCATTTCGTTGATGATCTTCCTAATTCTAATGGCAAGCCATATTCCTAAGGATTGGGCAGATCCATAATAATTAATTCCAAAAGGTGAATAAATTAAATACAACAGAGCGTTAAATATCACGTCTAATTGGAATCGATACGGCTGCCAATAATATCCTAATCATGAACAATACTCGAACCGAAGCAATAAATCCAGAACCAACAATCCAACCACCCACACCTCTGTTGCAACACATCTATTAGGTTTTGATACATTACTGAGATGCATAGACTAAGTAAATTACTTAGACACCGCAAGTCAACTGCCTCCGTGGTCTAGTGGTCTGAGCTGCGGGCTCTCGATCCAAAGGTCGTGGATCCGATTCCTACGGGGGGAGCATAAGGTCGATATTTGTGGACGTATCACTTTGTGAGGTTTTCCCCAGTTTGGTTAAGACAATGCAGGCAGAATCACCAAAATGTCTGTAAGAAAAAAGTACCTATCCGTGGTTCGGAGCCTTCGCTATCCTGATAGTGGTCGTTACATAAACCATGTCAGAGGTCTATTAGCGGTGCTATGAAGTGGTATAAAATCTCTGGCACCAGGGTTCATCATGCCGTTCCACTCGAGCGAAACCGCAAGTTGACCTACCTTGTGTGTACTGTGTACAAATAGCTTCAATAATATTGGGGTTTTGAGTCTGACTAAAGCTAGGCCGCTTACGCTACTGAGGAGGTAGTCTGGTACCTAGGTTTTTGAAGAAATTGTGTATTATGTTATGTTGAGTTGTAAAATACCGTGTAATGGAAAGGAAGAAAATAAGGTAGAGATATTTTTTACAGTGTATAGTAGGTCCCAACTGGAAGACATTAACGGCTAGATATGACAAGACAAGACAAGGTGGGTTCCAAAAAAGTTACACGCTTCTATACAGGTTGAAGAAGTAGCGTGGTCTAAATCCGATTGATCTGCGGCAAGGTGATTCAAGACACCACTATGCTCTTGAACAAAATACCCTAAACTTTAACATACACTGACGTTTTTTACACCCGAAGCACTTATTTATTCGTAAATCAAATCGTCAATGTACGTGTGTTGTGTAGGTGCGATTCGCCTAAGAGTTAGAGCTTTAGATTTTGATGCGGTGACTCAGAGATCTCCTGCGCATGTAAAGTACTAAGATACTTTACCCACATGGTTCTGCGAGACAGTTTGTCTATTGAATCATTGGTGGATGTGTTCTCGTCCAAAATGATACCTATGCTTGGAACACTACACCAGTAAACCTAATATACATACATAGACGTTTATTTTTATATTGTTCTTCTAATTAAGTAGTTTCAGTAGGTTATGTTTAAGCATCAACAGGCTCAGAAAGATCATCATCGTCATTTATAGTCACTCACTTTTTTAGAGACGTTTCCAAGCCCTTGAAGAGCCCTAGACAGAAAAGGCATTTTAAAATTTCTTCAAAAATATACCGGATCTTCTCGAAAACTTATAGAGGTCAGTCAACGAGACTGTACAATTTTCACCCAGGAAAAACTATCAAGAAAAAAAAACTATTTTCCCATAAACGACCACCTGTCGGTCAGAGAATTTGTTTTTATTCCCTGAAAGAATTTCTTTTTCAATTGAAAGTCGTTTAGTACTTATCGACTTAGCAACCTCTATCAGTTTGCGGGAAGCTGTCCCTTACACCACGTATTGTTTCGAAAGATCACAAGTTTACTTTACTTTAACATAGCAAGAATTCGTTACTCTTAATTACCTTCACCAAAACGTGCGAAACGAGCCAAGGAAGGGCTTACGGGTTGGGCATTTGTATCCTTCGATCTCTGCCCTAACCCCTGATATTGGCCGTTTATCATACGAAGGACCAATGCTTATAAATTGCTCCTATTTATGAATGAGCCATGAAATAGTACATCTTACTTGTTTTACCCTACGTCATTGAATACCTACTTTATACTTAGTTTATTATAAGTATGTAGAGTCATATAAGTGTGTAGTGTACTTATGATGCTACGAACGGAAAACTGTACTGAAATGTTCAATTTCCCACGTGAAACATCATACCTATTTGATATTCGCGGTATGAAAATTGTCGCGCATGCGCAGGACGTACTCGGCCAGTCGCACAACAATTGTTGCCAATAGGGTAATCGCCGGCCGACCGCGCGCCACTGGTCGCACCATTATACTGGTACACTGCTGGACAAAACCATTGCACCATATAAAAAATATTTATTTTATTCGATCAGAAACTGGAAGGAAATCGCTCAGGACCGGGCACAGTAGAAAGAAAAAGGGGAGGCTTTTGCCAAGGAGTGGGAGTGAGACGTACAATAAGTATTTTTATTTTATTTTTTAATTTGCAGGCAGGCCGAACAGATGCTGGCTGGACGTCGTAAAAGCAGACATTGAAGAGAAAGATCTTACACCAGTGAATGATGAAGGCCGGAAAAGTGGAATAGACGAAGCCGGAAAGCACACCCCAGCACTTGACCACCAGAAAAACGCTAGGGAGAAAAAGACTGGTTACAATTAGCTTTAGACTATACAAGATAAATTAAATAGTAATCGAGATAGAGTCATTCAGTGAAATACAAAAAGCTTTTTCTTCTACTTCCCGAGTAGGTTTTTCGAGTCGATACAACAAGCTAATAAGAAGCCAATCATAATACCTCCCACGGATAAACCTTAGTCAGGTTTTTGTGAGTAGGTTAAGTAAAACTTAATGTAAAATGTATGTTTTGGAAAATAAACTAAAAAAAAAAATGTATCATCTGTTTGAATTTATATTTCTTAAATTCGTAGTTTTCGAGCAAATACATACAATTTCTAATTACAGTTTTTAGACTGCGGATTATTTATTTCGTATAACGAACAAAACTCTACAGAGTCAGTTACTTGTAAATTGCCCTGTCTGTGTAAAGTAGAAATGCATGATTATATTAACTACTGCCATATTTATTTTGTCCCGCAGTGTATAATGGACCGGGCACGCGGTGTGATCAGGATGTCCCGTCGGAACGCGACCTGTATTGGTGTCATGCGTATCATTTTATCACGTATCATATCACACATACCTACTGATAACGGCCCAGTGACACAGGGAGTCATGGGACGACCTATGCTTAACAGGTGACTTATTTAGTTAGGCAGATTGTTAACAGACACACCAAGATCTAAAATTTTTTTTAGAAGTATAAATGTTTATAAAAAGATTCTTAAATAATAATAAATTATCAACAGACGTATTTGTTTGTGCTACTTACAACTTTATTTCTGACTAGATTTTAGATGGATTAGAATGACATGATTGTCTTATTAGAATAATAAACCAACGACGATTCAAGTGGGAATTCATTTTAGGATTCTATGTAAATTTTGGTACACTTTAATAATCGGATTTTAATAATCGCTTCATGTGATCTGTTTTAATATAGAAGTGAAGCAAACAATACCCCTACCCAAACAGGTACCTTACCTAGTAATAATGATTATGTTCTAATGTTTATTTTCCTGAAATTTTAAAGTTAAATGTTAAATCTTAATACAGTTCCTGTAATAGTTCCTGTTTGCCAAAATCATCTGCGAATCTTCAAATTCAACATCAAGGGGCTACGTTTGGGAGCAAGCTGAAAGTCTTCTAACCACCATCTATAGCACCTTATCGACAGATAAAGTGAGGCAAGTTAACCTTTAATCCCCACTCAGCATGGATATCGGTCAAGGCGCTAGTCCAGGCGATGTTAACTGTAATGAGTTAATCCCACCCACCACCGCCATTGTTCTGTATGTCTGTCCGTCTGTACATTATAATATTAATATCTTAGTACCACCTTAAATTTGCCGTTAAAAATCCTACCCTCTAAGCGAAAATATTCCTTATGATGAAGACTTTAGGGATTATCTTGTGGAGGGGTCGCGTTAGCGAACGGTAAATATACGTTGGTATTGAGGCATAAATGTGCTCATTGTAGTACAAATTTGCATGAGATCCGAACTCGAGGCGTTTTCGATAGAGATGCGATTGACGATTTATGAATGTGTCTAGTCAATTTATTATGCATCGGCGTCTATTTTGGGCTTGTAAAGTATGAATAAATCATAATTAAATTACTGATTATAATGCATACGGGTGATAGTTAAAAGCATTGAAAGTAATGTCGAATTGTCGATTGAAGTCTTACAAGAAAACATATCGTTTAGTCAAATTGAATAAAAATAAAAATTAAATTTGATCGAGATGAACCGGCTTTACAAAAAAAATGTCATGATCTAACTTGTTTGCAAGTATAAAACAACATTCTTAACTACTTTGCCAATATCCAGATCCTACCAGTGAGGTCATATCATAATTATCAAACAGCAGGTAAATTCAATAACCGTGCCCACCGAAGCGCTGCTAATCTTTACACATCATAAATGGCCGTAATTGCTTGTCCGGTAATCCGTCATCATCAATTACCGATCTGATAAGACCCTGTTTGCTGAAGTCCCATTGGACTCTTATTAGCATGAGTATGAATAAGCGGCGGCAAAATTTGGATATATGCGTATGTTAGTATGCATGTTTTTTTTAGAGAATTTTAATACAAACAGTTCAGTTCAGTTAATTTATTTCACGATAACAGGTTTCAAAATTAAATTAAAATATATCAATACAAATAATGTCATCCGTAATGTGAGTGTCAAGAAAATAAAATATAAAATAATATAACAGTTCAAATAATCATGCATTGCAAACATTTTTTATTTATGCTTATTGCCCTCTCTTTTTACAATTTTCTCGGACATAAACATAACTTGACATAGTACAATTTATTATTATAAAAATTTATTTGACGTGAACATGGATCCTATTTCTAGAATTAAGTTACACCGCTTATACTTGCACAATTTGTAATTCTTTAAATATTTTTCTGCAAATTTTTTAAACATAGAGTGAAGAAACATTATACCAAATTCAATATATTTTCTTGTTTTATTTAGGTATATGATGTAAGTCACCTGCTCACGCTTCATCTGTGATCTTTGTGGCAGGAAGTGCCGAGCCGCAATTGGACTCTACATCTAAAGCCATAGAAAAAGTTGGTCACATCTCTCACCTCCGACGGCGCACAAACTTCTTCCCAATGAACTGACGCTGCAACAATCATCTAATCAAGATGTCGTGGCCAAATGATGATAATGATGATTTCACAAGTTGGTAAATATATGAGTTAATGAAAAAAAAAACATAAGTCTAAGAAGACCAAAAAAATTATCGTCATTATGGTCAGTTCACTTCCTAATCTCCATAGATAAGTATAAAGAGGAATTCGACCTTCAACCCTCTGATCTTAATAAGGCACCAACTACCGTTTCGAGGACTCCAAAAGCGAACTAAATCCAGGTTCAAAGAAATTTAGTCTCCAAATTAGGCATTTCAAAGACTGCCTGAAGACCCAAAGGGCACCTGCGCGCTAAAATAAATTTCAGTCATATTAGCATTTGCAAAAAGGCCTTAAAGCGCATGCGTAGCCAGCCTAATGAAAACGTACGACTCTTTGATAACCCCTTATGGTCTCACGGAACCCTTGCCGCCACAAATTGGCCCATGGACCCCTAATTTATGGCTATTGTCCATTTCTATTTGCACTGAATGGTGTTACGTTGTTAGCGAAAATTTGCTATGTTGAAATATTTTGTTCATGTAAATTTTATTTGTAGCGCTTTGTCTGCGGACAATGTGTACGCGCTCCTTATTTGTAAAATGAAAAAAGGATAAGATCACCAGTACTAAGTCCTGTTTGCAATTGATACCAAAAAGCTCTGGCCGGCCGTTTTTTACCATACTAAATTCTGCCTTACTTTGGTAGAGTTTTACGAAAATAATTACAAAAGAAATTAAAAATATGAATATCCCCCTGCTATTGGTCGAATTCTCTTTTATCCCCATTCGTGCGTGATCAGCCTAATTCGATTAGTCTAGGCATAAGGCAAGTTAGGCTCACTGAGAATTAGGCACACCCAGATGAAAGGGATTAGAGTAGAAATAGAAAGACGTAGGTAAAAATGGCGAAGTACACATTTAAATTTCGAACATTCCCATCAAACTATCAGCTATAAACACAACCTAGCCTACTCCTACAGAAAGATTCGTTCGTTTATATAAATTGAGACGTTTACTGATGTTTACTCACATTGACAGTAAAATGGGGAATCGACGGGCTGGCGACGGCGCCGGAGTGAAATTTGTCCCGTTAAGGGCGGACAGACGTGCGACAGAATACAGGGCATGTTGAAAAGTGCTTCAAATAGATCTTGATAGGATATTGCGTATTGAGAAAAAAAACCTGTTAATCATTGAAAAAGTTAGTCTGGATCTTAATTTACCTACCTTTTGCTATCTGCATCTGCATCGCCCATTGCAGACCGGTGGAGACTCTTGCTCTTGCTTGTCTGATTTACTGCAAATGCCGCAAATATTGTCGCACTAATCGCAAGTCTGTTGGATACCCCGTATGAACAGGATTCGCGAATTTCATTCATTATGATAATACTGCTAATACAAATCGCATGTCTGTTCTTGCTATACCTCGTATGACCACGATTCGGTGCGACTCTAGAGACGAACCCATCGCCCACTGCACACCAGTGGCGTCTCTCGCAAGTCTGATTTACTGCAAATGTCGCAAGTATTGTCGCAAGTCTGTTCCTCCATTCCTCGTATGACCACGATTTGGTGTGACTCTAGAGACGAACCCGTCGCCCACTGCACACCGGTGGCGTCTCTCGCATGTCTGATTTACTGCAAATGGCGCGAAAGCGAAAACGCTCGTAAACGCGTTTATAGCGCGTTGTCTGGTCGGCCGCGCGATTGCATCGTCCTAAACTACCCTTTACGCAAAACGCAAGGTTATTTGAATAAGATTTGATTATGTCTTGTGTTAGACGGTTTGGCGGTTGCAGAAGGAATTTCTCTTTAAAACCGTTTGCTGGACGAAGATGAGCCGACAAAGGCCTGGGTAATATTAGGTAATTTCTATATCGTAGAAAGATTCGTGCAATAAGTAAAAAGATTAATCACTACAAGGCTCACCAACCTCGAATACTAACTTCTTTCATAATCAAAGATCAGCCGTATCAGGAAGTTAAAGATCTCTAAATAAAACTTACAAAACGGCTAGACGTGGTGAAAGAACCATCTTCAACTAGCTCAAATGACCTCTTTCTCGAGCCACTTTTTAACACGTAACACATAGATTTTCAGATACAGGCGTTTGCCAGGTATATCCTTAGAAATATATCAGTACGTCTCCAATATATTAAAAATAGTGAAAGAATACCATCTTCATTAAACACAAATGACCTCTTCCTCAAGCCACTTTCTTGCAAGTAACACAGATTTCAGGAACAGGCCTTGCCGCTTCCCAGGCAGCCATAAACTAAGTGGCACACATATCAAGAAGTATCCTTACAAGCAAGTTAATGGTCTCCAATAGGACATTAAAAGTGTGAAGGCAATAGTGAAAGAACCTCTCGAAAGAACCATCTTCAAGTAACACAAATGACCTCTTCCTCGAGCCACTTTCTTGCACGTAACACACAGATTTTCAGATACAGGCCGTGCTGCTTCCCAGGCAGCCATAAATTAAGTGGCACACACGGACTAGATATAATTCGACGGCGTGAGAGCGTCCGTCGGTCCGGCACGATCCACGGTGAGGAGCAGAGAAGTGACAGGATTTGAATTTCGTTAGAACTACTGTATTTAGCTAATAAATTGACAAAATTATTTTGGCACAACTGTCCAAGTGCTCCTCACTTTATGCCCACCTCCACCAGTGCAATATTGTGTACAGAGAACAAAAATACCAATTTTTCACATAAATCATCACCAGGATTCTAGAATCTGGAGAATGAAAATTAAATAATCTGGACAAAGAAATCGCACCTTACACATAGTATTTTATAGGAAATTCTAAGACTTGTTGATATAGAAATCAATTATTAAACTTTTCATAAATGCAGTCTCAAAAAAGCTGAATTGCAATATTATAGGCAGATACTTCCCAAATGACTATGACACGTCTATCCACTTTGCCTACAATTTCTGTGATCCACCATTCACGATCCGCGGCATACACAGCTTGCTCGCTTTGTTATGTCATTGCGCAGCCGGCGAACGCGAAATTTATCACTGGTAGAGCATCCCAATTCTATTCCCTTTTTGATGCTATATCTGTGCGCCATCTTACATATAGGTACGTAGTACATCAGATTACGGATTAGGTCAGTAAATATAACAATTATCAGGCTAATTGAATAAAAATTAAAATGCTAAGCAAATCAAAGTTCAAAAATCTTCTGCAAAAATTTAAAATTGCCATCTTCTTACCTTATCTGACCACATAATTTATTAAAGGCAATAAAAATGCTCTTTTCTTTCGACGCTCTTTACGTAAATTTCCAAATACTTATTCTAAGTAAGTATCTACCTCAATCCTTCACTAGACTTGAATATGTTCGCATAATCACTTTGCTATGTCATTGCACGGAATTTATCAAAGGGAGTAGTCATTAGGCCGGTCTGTTTCTGCATAAGATTGGATAGTTTGAGGATAATGAGAGTAGAATTGGAGGTCATGATTCTGCTGAACCTTATGAGAATGTGGCATGCATTAGTGGCTTGTTACGGTCAAAATAGATTGAACCTTTTTTACACTACAGTGGGAAGTTTTACTGATGGGTATTTTTGACATTATGTTTCATCATGAAGTAATCAAACTAAAAATGCCTGTTTTACACCCTATATTTTCCATTTTACCTAGCACCCAGGATGTGGCAAGGTCCGTGGGAGCGCCATGTGACTTCACGACGTGAGCTCGCCCGGCCTACATGCTACCACCATTATATACGGTTAGGGATCCCACTGCCATGTTGCGCTCACTTCCTCGTCAGGGTATGAAGACAGTCGACAGACGCCTATCTACTTGCTCCTTTACTGGATACTTCAAATTTTGACACCGATGAGTTTCAATTTAAGCTAGTGTTAGAGTTTTACAAACATAGTCTACATATTAATACGTTTTCTGCATAACCTTCAACTGCGTAAATGAAAGACCATTAGTTTTATCACCATCACGTTGTTCTTGTTAGACTTGCTGTGTCCGCAGGGCGTTTTTAATGAGTTCGAATTCTCGATCGAACAGTTTGATCTCCAAATCGGTACATTTATTAAAATATACAATGCCAACTGACTACTGACCGTTACCATTTATCACAAAAAATTTAGCGGCACCTTTGATCATGCAGAAATTATCCCCTTGTAGCCCACCGCACCTTAACTATGGTTATCAGTCTAAAAGATCTGTTAACTAATAGCTTGTAAGCGCAGTGCAATATGTTTAATTCACAGAAAGCACTGATGCCTAATTCTCTGTATTTTTTCCCACAAAAATCTCAGCAGATGAGTTGCCAAGCGCAGTGTAATATCCTACTTATCACGAGGTAGCTGCTTCCCGTTCCCTGGACTTTTTCCTTAGTCGTCCTTAGTCAGCTTTTACGACATATTCTATGGCGTGATGCTATCCTAACCCAGCATCACAAATGGACTACACGCTTTTACCGTGTATATGGTCACCTTGCTCTAGTTGCTGGCATGTCCGCGGGGCGTCGCTAACGAGCTTGCGCAAGATTCGGCCATCCCATCGATCACGAGCGCTCAGTGCGCAGCCCCTCCCCCAACCATTGACAACACACCGCCGTTCAATGGTTTGTGTTATACCAGAGCGAGACAGTTTTATTTTTCTTCAGATTTTGCTCTTGAATTAGTGATCATGAAGACAAATTTGACCATGTGAAGAGTTCGTTTAGGAGCCTCAAAGGAAAAATGTTTGTTAAACTTACTATCTATACGTACTGGAACAGTAGTTGTAAAAGAATAAAAAAAATACAAAGTATCCTTGTAAATCAGACGCAAAGCAGCACTTTTAAAAAACGGACCTACAATAGCCAATTTGGTTACTTATTGCATACCACCGCCAACCAATGTAGATCACAATGTTCGAAAGTGAATTGATTGACAGCCAGCCAGAGCACAATAAGCGGTAAACAATTATATTCTCGAATTATTGCCATAATCGTCTCGCAACAGTCACTGAATGCTAAACAGAAAGGTCGCAAACTTTTGACTTTGTTTTGATGCCATTGTCAGATAGAGGGATAAAAGTTTGGCGCGATGTGCAGTTGCGACATTCGGCAAGGTGAGTACGATTGATGATACCATTTAGCAATATAATCTGACCTACATTTGAAAGCTTTTTATAGTGGATTTATCGTATGGAATCATAGAATAACCTGCTAGTAATCACAGGTAGACTGCGGATCAAAATTCAAAAGTCTGAATTTTTGGAAATACAGGTGACATTTATTTGTTTAATGACGAGGACGAGATGCGGAAACAGAACAAAGCAAAGGATAAGGCATCTGTTTTTTGAATAAATAAGTCAACTATATTCTAAACAAAAATGTTACCTGAAATAAAAGTCCTACATGAAATAATATTTTGATAACTAATCCAGCGAATCCAACCTAACCTTTGATGTCCAAAACCCTTAAGTACCTTACCTTCCCACCTAATAGGTCTATTCTTATCAGCACATCCTTTTACAAATTCCCGAAGCGTCATCGATTTCGATGCTCAACGATAGCCCGGTTGCCCCCAGCACTCCGTCAGGGACATTTGCGACATAACCAAATGGCAAATTAAGGTTACATACCTAAAGTTACGCCTGTATTCCTCACAGAGTAGGAAAGCGTCAAAAGCTCAGTAAAAAACGTTTTGCTACTCATGACAAATTTTAAGCGGAAAATCAGAAAGAAATGAGAATCACATGGTGGTTGGTCACACGTGGTGAAGTTTTAATTCACTAATGGGTATAAAAGCAGCTGGAACATAATACTTTTTATCGATCCCAGAGATCATTTAAAAGTTCCTGTATCGTCACCAATCACGATGTTCCGGATAGCTCGGTTCCACCACAGGTTGCGCCCAACCAGCACCTACTCGTCAGGGACGTTTGCAACACAACCAAATGCCAAAATAAGGTTAAAGGTAATAATTGTTGGATGGTGGATGCTAGCCGCGCACCGTGGCATTACCCTGCTTGATTTATATGCAGGAATGCGGAGATGCGCGATTGGGCAATCGACATGCAAAATGCGTTTTGTATCAATGATATTCCTGATACACCAGGTGTAAAAAAATTGCTCACTAAACTTTAAGCTTGTGCTTTAAGGTATGAACCTATCCATTGAACCCATGAAACTGAATAACTATGTACAAGAAACATAGGTCGAAATATGAAAAATTGTGAATCCTCCATTTAAAGGCTGAAAAAATATGGTCCATATCAAAACTAAACCCAGAAAGGACAAACGCGGAGTTACGCGATTGGGCAATACAAAGATCGATACATGTAAAATGCGTTTTAATGGACACACATTGAGAAGAATGACTGAAAATACCGTAAACAATTGGCTGTAGAGATGTGCGATTGGCCAATCGACATGCAAGATGCATTTTTATCAATGATAGTCCGGATAGTAATAAATTTAATGTAAAACTTAAAGTAGCTAAAAGAAAAAAACTATACAAAAATTATGACGTTTAACATAATGTTTAAGTTAAGGCGAAACTCTACTTACTCCTATTGAACCTTGTTTTACAAGAGCTGTGCACGTTAAATTAAAAAATAGGACTAGGTACTTAATTAATTTAATTAAAAGATGTGCAAAATAGATACTTGATGTATTTCCAACAACCATTATCAAAGAACTCCAAAGCATAAAATCAGTAGGTAAAGAGAATACAATCAAACAGAATAAAACTAAACCTGCAGTCCCTTAGATCCAAATCGGGTAACTACAAAAAGGCAATAAGTAAAATAAAACGGTTTACCGGCTGGCGCTTGCACTGGGTCACTAAACCACAAGCGCCGGGTCGCTTCCTACGGGAAAGGGCAGGCGTCACGGGCTTGTTTATGTGTGTAGGGCTGCTAATACGGTACTTAGCAGTAAACACAACAGCAAACTTGTGTGTTAAAAAGTACGTAAGTTTGTTTGTAACATTTGGGTCATTGTTTTTTTTATATGTAACATTAAAATACTTCTGAACTTTTTCGCTAAAATGAGCAGTCATAATGTACTTAAATGAAGTGTTAAAGATCGCATAAAATAAAACGTTTTTCCACACAATATTTTTTCTCACAAAACATTAAAATCAACAAAGTTGCGACTCACGAAAATATTTACTCTGGACACCAAATAAATAGTACTTGAAAGCAACGCTCAACAGATTTACAATTATTCTCGACTCGACAAATATAGTTTACTCTCGTTTTCCGTAATGTGTTCATCTCTCTTGACCTTTATTTATAACGTGGTAAATATCAAATTCATTATTTTTAATGCCGTAAATAAGTTGGCAGACTAACCGGCCGGCAGTCCACCGCTGTCCGCACGTTCATTGAGCTCTTCCCATGACATTATCCGCACACTACGAGTACTTCTCCTCCTCACGTGATCTTCGTCGTGCAAAGACGTGTTCATTGTTAATAAGAAATAATTGCATAAATACAATTATTTTATTGTGCCCTAGTTTTTGTGTTTGCGTTGCGTTCTAGCTCAATGTGTCGCAAGTGAATAATGTTTTGTTTTCTACTAAAGTTAAACATCAAAAATGAGTGCAGGCAGTGAAAATAGTCCTTTTAATCGGAGCAGTAGAACCTGTCGAACCCCTCCGCCTCCTGCGCAACACGAGCCGCCGCCGGAAAATGAAGAGCCAAACTTTAAGCTCGAGATAGTGAGAACAGCGGAAATCCAAGGATGGATGGAAACAATCCAGGCATGCCTAGGAGAACTTCACAAGATAGCATCTGAGAGCAAGCTAAATTCTGACCAGAAATCAAAAGTAGGCGCCCTGTGCAACAAAATAGGAAATGGGTCATCACAGATGGCAGTTTTGTACCAGCAGCTAAAGCAAAAAGCTATAGAGGCCTCTTCATTAATCCAATCTCTGAGAGAGAAGCGCGACCTCGCCGTGTCCATCTCCGAGCTCAAGCAGACCATCTTGGAAGCGTCTACGAAACCAGCCACTGTGCCCACTTCGACTTATGCCGATATGGTTATAAAAGGCAGCAATAAATCTATTGTTCGCCCAAATTCCCTTAATTCTGTTGCCATCTATCCAGCGGATAAAAAAAAAACTAGCGACGATACTAAAGATTTAGTGCAAAAACTCATCCGTCCAGAACAAATGAAATTACAAGTGAGAGGGCTTCGTAAGATCAAAAACGGTGGAGTTATAATTAGTTCAGAAAAAAAAGATGATATTGAAAAGCTAAAAGAAACCGTCAAAAAGTCCTCCCCTAACTTATTGATAGACGAAACACGAAAAAGAAGACCTAGAATAATAGTCATAGGTGTGCCCTCTATTTTAACCGAACATGAAGTATTCCAATACATATACGAGCAAAATCTGAGTGAAAAGATGCCCAATCTGACCCTAGAAAAGTTTCTAAGTGACGTAAAACTCAGTCATAAATCAGGAAAAAAGGGTTTGGAACACACTAACTTTATCCTTGAAGTCCCCTCAGATATACGCCAAGCCCTCATTATACAGAACAGGGTTTATATAAATTGGTCTTCGTGTCTAGTTAGAGACTTTACATTAGTTACGCGGTGTTTTAATTGCCAAAAATACGGACATGCTGCTAAATTTTGCAAAGAAGAGAGACCTACTTGCGGTCACTGTGGAGATCTAGGTCATGAATACAAGGAATGTCCCAAACAAAGTGAATCACCAAAGTGTGCTACGTGCCTACACTTCAAAAAGCCGTGTCAGCATAAGACAGGTGACGCAGATTGTCCGGCCAAGAAAAATGCAGAGATTGCGTACATAAACTCAATAGATTATGGAGGCGCCTAGAGCGCCATTTCTATTAGTATAGTCAAGCACTTTTTAATACTTAGGTTTTAAAAAGTTACTTAAGTTACTTAAGTTTTTTCTTTATCTCTTAATTCTCGGCACTTGATAGTTTATTTATTTCAAAACACACACACATACACACAATACATTTTCGCAATTAGTCATACTTAGAAATGACGTGCATAAACAGTGTTATAAATAATATAGATGATTGGTCACTTTTTGAGTCCAAGTTTTGTACGCCTGAGAATTGTGCCTCATTTATCCAAAGTAACAATAAAACTTTTAACATCATAGCGCAAAATATTTGTAGTGTTAATGCAAACATACTTAGTTTTATTACGCTGCTACAAAGGACTAATTTGAATTTTGATTTAATAACACTTACTGAATGTTGGCTCTCGACTAATCAAAACATTCCGACAATAGCTGGTTACCATCACTACTGTTCATCTAAAACCTACAACCAAAATGACGGTGTTGTGGTCTATATAAACAATGCTTTACAGAATGTCACTATCTGTGAGCCATCGGTATCTGATGTTAACTGCATTGTGGTAAAGATTGGATCACAGTTAGCTGTAGTTAACATTTATAGACCACACACATATTGCACTATCGAGAATTTCAAGATCTCATTAGAAACAATACTTTCCAGTCTGTCAGACTTTCGTAATGTTGCTATTGTTGGTGATATCAATATAAACATTCTTCCAGGTAATACTGACGCGGATTCACTGGACTATCAAGATTTGATAGCAAACCACGGTTTTTATCCAGGCCATTTTTTCATAACACGTCCCGCTAGTGGCACCTGTATTGATCATACCATTTTAAGAACGAATTTTCCAGCCACGACTCTTGTACTTGATACTACCATCACAGACCACTATACTATTGTGTTATCTCTGTCAATGAACTCTTCTGTACCAAATCGTTCGGTTCCAAAGATCGATTTTAAGGGTCTTGATGCAGCTATAAATGAAATAAATTTTGAACAAGTTTATACGTCTATGGATGTCGATTTAGCTACGAAATACATGATTGATCCAATATGCGCAGCCATAAATTCCAACACAAAAATAAAAAAAGTGTCACGGAGACAGAGGACGTTAAAGCCCTGGATAACACCTGGTCTTCTTAAGTGCATGAGGCATAGAGATAATTTGTTCAGAAAACTCAAGAAGTCGCCGGGTGATGAAATCTTAAGGGTTTCTTATAAAAGATACCGTAATTTTTGTAACTCGCGTCTGAAAAAGACAAAACGAGAGTATGAGAGGGATCAATTAAGAATGGCAGGTACTGATGGGAAACGACTTTGGGGAGTTATAAATGGGGTAACAAACAGAAACAAAACTAAAACCTCGGCTGAGAGTCTCTTAAATACGTGTGGGAGCATTCAAACCTCTATCGAAAATGTAAATTCTTTCTTTGTAGGTGTTGGCCCTAGACTAGCTGATAAAATACCTACAAGAAGTCATCCTGTCCAAATCACAGAAGAATCTTGTTGTGAATCATTTGTAGCCTTGGATACGGATGAATCTGAGGTAGAGCTAATAATAAACGCGTTAAAAGCCGACTGTGCAACAGGTTACGATAATATTTCAGGAGGCTTAATACGACGGTATAAACATCTAATTGTACCCCCCCTTACCTACATTTGTAACCTTAGCATATCATCCGGTATCTTCCCGGAACAATTCAAAATAGCTGTAGTCCACCCTATTTACAAGGGGGGTGATCGAAACCGTGTTGACAATTATAGGCCTATTTCAGTCCTTCCTGCTTTGTCTAAAATCCTCGAACGTATCTTAAATAAAAGACTTGTGAATTATTTGGAATCCCATAAACTCCTATCAGAAAATCAATTTGGTTTTCGCAAAGGGAGATCTACAGAGAATGCTGTTCACAGTCTTGTAGATCATATTGCAAATAACTTGGACAAAAAAGCAAAGTGCCTCGGCATTTTTTTGGATCTGGCTAAGGCTTTCGATACGGTTTCGATCCCTCTTCTCCTTTTGAAACTTCAAGCACTTGGAATAAGGGGAACCCAGCTGTCACTGTTCCAAAGTTACCTCACGGGTAGGACTCAATGTGTGAAAATTGGCTCACATATTAGCACACCTATGCAAATCACTCATGGGGTACCGCAAGGCAGCATATTGGGACCAACACTTTTCTTAGTGTATATAAATGGTTTATGCAATTTAAACCTTTCAAATTGTAAGATTATTACTTACGCGGACGACACGGTGTTGCTCTTTTCCGCAAAAGACTGGCAATCCACCTATTTATCTGCACAAGCTGGCTTTGATACGGTCCGGATGTGGCTCAACGATAATCTGTTGACTATAAATACGGATAAAACGAAGGTGATTCCCTTTTCAATCCGAAACTGGAATGACGAGCAGACTCTTCTTTCTAATTTAAAAATTACTGTCAATTACCTTCCGGACAATAATAAAACTTACTTGGATACTACTAATAACATTAGGTATCTTGGAGTCCAGTTAGATGCCAATCTTAACTTTTATTTACATTTAACTATCTTATCTGGACGTGTGAGGAAGCTTATCTTCATTTTTAAGCAACTTCGACATGTGGCGGACGAAAACATTTTAAAAATGGTTTACTACGCACTTGGACAATCTCGACACGCCCAAGGAACAACAACGTATCTCAATTCTGTCAATTTTACAGGAGAGCAATTTTAAGGTTTAAAAAAATTCTCCTGCTTTTGTTTTTTAATTAATTTAAGTGATTGTTCGTTTTAAAGAATACATGTAACGGGTTTTATATGATGTTATATTTGTTTTTATTATAATAATTTGATTTCATTGAGTTTTATGACTTACAATTAAGTGCTAGGATGCTTATTACCTGCAAGAACAACGTAAATTGAGATACTGAGCATCAAAATTGAAGAGATGATTTAAATTTACGGTGAACACCAGTGTAAGTCTGAGTTACGTTTAAGTTATCTTATGCTATTAGCACCTTTTGACCTTAAAGTAATCTAAGTGTAGGCTTGTTTGAAATTAACTTACTATAATGCAATGCAATAAAACACTTTTTCATATAATAAACATATCTTTAAGTTTTATTTATACCAAAGTATAACAGTAAATGGATACCTAGTTGGCAAGTATTAGAATAGTAGTGATACAACAAAAAATAACCTCATTTCCATACCAAAGAAGTGTTTAATACCTTAGTAGTCTAATTATTAGAATACTAGTGTAACAACAAAAGTGAACTATTCCTTATTCATACCAAAGCAAAAGTAATTAATACCTAGTTGGCTAATATTAGACTACTAGTACTACATCAAAAATAAACTTGTTTTTAAACCAAAGATAAAGTACGGTCATTTTCAGACACTAAATACAACAAAAATAAACCTTTTGTTTCATTCATACAAAGAAAAGTAGAAGCACGTAGAAGGCAAATAATTGCCTCGATTCTGCGCATGCATTCCTTAGCTTAAGCAGGCAAATGATACCTGTATATGTCCTGTCTCTTTTCTTTTCCGTATTTGTGAAATTGCCAGGAGTATCCTAAAATAAGCTAAGAATTGCGTACGCAAATTCGAGGCCATTACAATACAATAAACGCAGCTGCCGCTTATAGTTCCGTCAAATTATACATGACCTCTTATGTCGTGCTCGCAAAAGGTCAGATCAATCTGATTTTTTTAAATGTTGTTAAGACTTAAACCAGTACTAAAATACCAGATTTGCAATTTCCAAAGTGCTTGGGAAAATTCTGTGTGCTCGAAAAACCATAAAAATTTCGGTATTTTTTCAATATTTTAGTGAAGGAAGGGTCTACTAGTATAGTCATTATGGACACTCTAAAAGTAGACTAAATTTGCTTCAATTTGATACTAATATAATCTCTATACAACCAGTAATTCCCAAGATAAAGGTCTTCAAAATGAAGATATTTTTCCCACAAAGTGAATTTTCTTCACAATTTTGACCTATTTTGTAAAATATCTTCCAAAATACGCATCCCACTTATATTATGTATAATAAAGTTATAGTAAATTTAATTAGCTTTCATTTAAGACTAAAATTGTACCTGTAGGCCTAGTGATTCTCTAAAAAACGGTTGATAATTAAAAAAGTCAATATTGGATTCAAACAGTTTTTACGTCTTTACGGTTTTATATATCAAATATATATCAAACACTTAATATTTACAAATAACATTCACACATAACTGGTCAAGTGCGTGTCAGGTCACGCGAAATGTAGGTTTTCGTAGTTAACTTTGTGGGAAAAAATCTTAATTTTGAAGACCTGTATCTTGGGAATCACTGGTTCTATAGAGATCGTCTTAGTATCAAATTGTAGCAAATTTAGTCTACTTGTAGAGTGTCCATAATGACTATACCAGTTAGACCCTTCCTTCACTAAAATATTGAGCAGAAACTGAAAAAATACCGAAATTTTATGGTTTTTCGAGCACACAGAATTTTCCCAAGCACTTTGGAAATTGCAAATCTCGTATTTTAATACTGGTTTAAGTCTTAACAACATATAAAAAATTTAGATTGATCTGACCTTTTGCGAGCACAGATGTAGATCTTGACGGGACCTGCCACTTAAGATCACCGGGAAGACAGCAGCATCGTAAGTATTGAATAGACGTAGCTACCACTTAGGATCACCAAAAAAACAGCAGAATCATACCTAAGTATTGGATAGATGCAGCTGCCAATTAGGATCACCGGGAAAACAGCAGCATCGTCAGTATTGGATATTCGCAGCTACCACTTAGGATCACAGGAAAGACAGCAGCATCGTAAGTATCGGATAGACGCAGTAAGCGTTTAGGATCACTGGGAAGACAGCAGCATTGTTAGTATTGGATAGTCGCAGCTACCACTTAGTATCATAGAAAAGACAGCAGCATCGTAAGTATTGGATAGACGCAGCTGCCAATTAGGATCACCGGGAAGACAGCAGCATCGTTAGTATTGGATAGTCGCAGCTACCACTTAGGATCATAGCAAAGATAGCAGCATTGTAAGTATTGTATAGATGCAGCTGTCAATTAGGATCACCGGGAAGACAGCAGCATCGTAAGTCATGGATAGAAGAAGCAGCCACTTAGAATCATAGGAAAGACAGCAGCATCGTAAGTAATGGATAGACGAAGCAGCCACTTTTTTTTTGTATGTTTCGCTGTTTATTCCTTTGACATGGGGGTCAGAGTCGTTTTTAGCAAACACGGACTTCGACGGAGCAGCCAAATAGAATCACAGGAAAGACAGCAGCATCGTAAGTGTAGCGTACATCGAATGCGCCACATCAAGAAACAGTAGTCCTGAAACGCGATATCGAAGTTTGCACGGCGATCTGCTTGTATACAACTTCCAAACTACTCCAGTTGAACTTCGGTTCCTTGGTCACAACACCCGACCAGAAGGGTAGCTACTCTTTACTCATCAATCATCACTAAGCCAATTTGCTTCAGCAATTAACTCCTAAATAAGTATTGGACAGACACAAACACAACAGTTTTTGAAGATCACAAGGAATACAGCGGCATCGTAAGTATTGGATTGGATAGATGCAGCTGCCACTTAGAATCACAGGATCTTTCCTGCAGCAGCATCGTATTTGATAGACACAGCAGCCTTTTAAGATTATAGGAAAGACAGCGACATCGTAAGTATTGGATAGTCGCAGCTACCACATAGGATCGCAGGGAAGACAACAGCATCGTATTGGCTAGACACAACAACCTTTTAAGATCACCGAGAAGACAGCAACATCTTAAGTATTGGATAGACGCAGCTCCCACTTAAGATCACCGAAAAGACAGCAACATCTTAAGTATTGGATAGACGCAGCTGCCACTTATGATCAACGGGAAGACAGCAACATCTTAAGTATTGGATAGACGCAGCTGCCACTTAGGATCACCGAAAAGACAGCAACATCTTAAGTATTGGATAGACGCAGCTGCCACTTAGGATCAACGGAAAGACAGCAACATCGTAAGTTTTGGATACATGAAGCAGCCACTTAGGATCACAGGAAACACAGCAGCATCGTAAGACACAGCAGCCTTTTAAGATCACAAGGAAGATAGCAGCATCGTAAGTATTGGATAGACGCAGCTGACATTTAAGGAGAAGACAGCGGCATCGTAAGTATTGAATAGACCTCCGTCCCTCACTCTCCTCCTCCCACACTTCCCTATCGCGCCTCCCATTTTTCACTTTCCTCTCATCCCTCACTTTCGTCTTGTCCCTCACTTCCCTTACTTCCCTCAATTTCCTCTCGTCCCTCACTTCCCGCTCATCCCTCACTCCCTTTTCATCCGTCACTTTCCTTCATCCCTCACCTCCCGCATATCCCTCACTTCCCTATCGTCCCTTTCTTCCCTCATGTCCTTCCCTCATCTCACGTTGATGAAAAACTATTTCAAACCACGCACTTTATGAAGAGACATACTTGTTTCTTATATTTAAATAATCATTTTTAAAATTTTCAATTATTTCTTATTCCACGCAAACATAATTTCAAAAGTATAACATATTAACCAGCTCTGATGGCCTCATTATAATTTTGGTGGCGCAACTTAATTTTAGTGGTGCAATTTAATTTTGGTGGCGCGATTAAAATTTTGGTGGCGCGATTTTTTACAGATTTAAAATAGTATTTTCACGTCGGACGCAGTAAAAAAATCGGGTGGGAAAATGACCCAAATACAACATCAAAATTCCGATTAAACTGAATTTACCGTTCACCAAAAACTAAAATACTGGAAAATATATTCGTAATTCAATTTACTATTATGTTCCCAAGAAATCAGAATAATAAAGTACTGGTTTTTAAATTTTAAATAAAAATATACGATGTTTCAATTTTCAAATGCGCTATTTTCGATTTGTAACGAAACGACTAAAACATATTAATTCAACTTAAAATGATAATTACTTATCTTGATTCATATGAAATACGGAGAAAATCAACGTAACTCAATTTGCAATATTTTTGCATGTACATTTATCTAAAAAAAATACGATCAAAACAATGTATGTAAAGATAAGTTGCTATGTTTTTAAAAGGGAGCCTTTTTGATCCGTAAAACAAAATTGTATATCAATATACCACGTTTTATCCGTCGAACATGTGTTTTTTTCAGAAATCGACCGCAGGTTACTTTGTTGTGATTCTGGCTAACTTCGGTTCTATTGCACTTAGAGATACGTTTGTTGGACACAAATGTAGAGAAAAATATTATAAAGAAGGATATGAACTTAACTCATTTTTGTCGTAACTCAAGTTACGTTGTTGTTCCTTGGGCGTGTCGATCTGTCTTAACTTATTGCATATCTGCATGGGGTGGTGCAGCAAAAACTCACCTCATTCAAGTAGAACGCGCGCAGAGAGTCATACTCAAAGTGGCCTATTTTAAACCATATCGTTTCCCCACTGTCGATTTGTACGCTTATTGTCGGGTCCTTACCGTCAGGCAACTATTTATTGTGCAGACCATTTTGATGCAACACAAAATAACAGTTCTTGATAGCGAAAATTCTACGAGACGAAATCACTTGGTCGCACCTCGGTCTTGTCATCTCCGTACAGCCTTCAGTCAAAGATTCTTTTGTTTTCTTGGGTGTTTCTTATACAACAAACTTCAGGCCACTCTTGAAATATATAATCTAAATAAATTTGAATGCAAACGACGGGTAGTTGAATGGCTACAAGGATTGTCGTATGATAAGACTGAAGAACTTCTCATTCCAATGAAATAATTGATTCTTCTTTATAAATTGACTCTCTTTCTTACAATATAGACTCACACACACACACACACACACACATACAATTCTTTCTCTTAGCTTTTTAATTTTAATTTTATTTTAGTTACCAGTAGGATTTTGCTCGCGCTCTATTTACTGCGTGTTAATTAGGCATGGCGTATTCTTGCTGGCCTCACCATTATTTTATGTTTTGTTAGAAAAATCTTAGCTTTTCAATTATATCCGTGGGGTTGGGGCCTGGTTACCTGTAGTACAGGCGCAATGCCTTTAACAGGAACCAGCTCTCACCAAAATACTTGGTTTTATTAAAGTTTTGTTTTATTATATTCTAAGACGTTGTACAACATTATTTGTAAATATTGTGGTGAGAGAAATAAACATTTTTATTATTTTATTTTATTATTTATTACTTCTAACCCAAATAAACCACAAAAACGTGCAATTTTGATCTCTACAATGATCACTCTAAAAGCGACAGCGGAAAATGCGAGAAACGTACTTACGGCATTTGTACCGGCGAGCGAAAATGGCGCATCTAAGGCACCGATGGCCCTAGAGATGGACCTCGCGTTTTATTTCCACCGAAGAAGACACGACTTTAGTACGATGCATGGGGGAAAATATGGCCCCAAGTCCGCTCAACCGTATTTCACTGGGGCCAGCGAGGTCGCCAGTGCGGACATTATTAAACTGTTACTCCTCCAGAATCGTGAGACGTGACTTATGCAGATGTTTAAGTAGTAGTTTGACTGATAGTTTCACGTGTATGCAGTGGTCGTTTCTCATGTGAATCTTCCTTGCACGATTCGCGATGTTGTTGAAATTAGTTGGAAAGTCTTTGTCTCGGACGTATTTGGCCTGTGGGACGTGTGAACGGTTTATGTGGTCCAGTTTGCGTGCAAAAGTCAACGCTGTATAAATTTCCTGTAAAAGAAATAGAACGCAGTTTAGAGATGCTTTCTCATTAGTTACTTAGCGTCGACTAGAATACAAAACGTCTTCCTGACATTTTACAAACTAAGTATAATAGCTCTTTATCCAATACATAGAGCTCACAATGGCCTACTCATAGCTACATTAACCCAATCAATCGCGGCGCTACAATGATTTCGAAGAAGGGCAAGTCCCACGAAAGACAATGAATTATCTAACTCCAGGTCTTCCTAGTTCAGTAAAAACGCAACCCGTCCACAGGCGAGGCACGTCTAGTATGAAGAATGCAATTAATGTTTTTTGCGGGTAATCAGGAAGGCTAACCAAAGTGTAACGGTACGCGGCGAAATGTGGGAACGGGGAACAATGGGAGAGATGGCTGTTTTTTCGGTTGAAAGAGCGCTCGTCGATCGTAATTACTCGCGTTACTCATACGCTGTGATATGAGAAGGGCCGGTGCCGCAAACTATGGTTAAACAGCGGGTTAAATTTTCTATTAGTGTTATACATAATCAGTTCATTTACCGACTTGGATATAAGTATTGTTTTAAAGTCGATATTAGTATACTTATGACTTTTTAAATTTCGAATTATTTGCCGTAACGTAAGTTACATGAAAAATGAAATGAAATTAAAATTCGTCAATTAAGCATTCAAGCTGTACCTACAAAATGCTGAAATTAATTCATATACGGTGTTGTTGTTTTAAAATGTTTTTCGGTTGTATTTATTTTTCTTCTTACCACGTTCTAATGATTCGGTCTCCATATTTTGAAAACTTGCAAGCATCATGCTATGACTCTATTAATTAAAATTGTTTTAAGAAGTGAAAATAACTAAAAACTTTAAAATACCATGTTTTTTGTTTTATGTGGTTTTTATTTAACAAATATTTTTACTCATACCACTTACTTATTCAATTCGATACTACCACTATTAATTCCTACAAACCGTTGGTTTAATCGCTGGCGCACCCGGGCGTACCCATAAGTTTTTCACGAGGAAAAGCGCACACAATGCCCGGGGCAAGAAGCTGAGAAAGCTACCTGCTCATTACCATGGACTGAGCTGGACAGTTATTGTGCTTCGATCACATCATTATCAGTACTCATTCAGTATTGTCTTCCTCATTCCGCTGGCGCTAATTGAGTTGTGGCTGGGAGCTCGTTTCCTCATTTTTGTTTGTTGGTGGCCTTTCTATGACTGATCTGAGTCTAGTGTAGATGAAAATGTTATTACCATAAGAGGTAGGCAGAATGTCAACGGATTACAAGTTTAGCAGTAAAGTTATGAAAAGTAGACAGACAAACGGATTACGCTACCATGGCTATTATTATATGACCTTTTTGTCATAAAGTTGATTTGTATTATTAAACGTGATACTGTGGTCAGTAAGTTACTCTAAAGATACAATCTCAAACAGGATATGTGCATCAGGAAAACCTATTAAAATAAACAATTCTTGATATCATACGTAGATCAATGATGCATCTAGTAGGACTGACGTCATAGTTAAATGTTCTTCTTGATAAACTGTTTTACCTTAAGCCCATTTGTTGCGTATTTGGAACATACATAAATCACGCCTTTATCCCTAACGAGGTAGGCAGAGCGTCAACGACCCAAACAAAGGTCGTTACGCCACGTCTAACAAGTTTCGAGGGATATTTAAGATAGATCTGTATATTGCTGTAGTGACAGGTTATCAGCCCATCATCGCCTAAATTACAATATACTGGAACCCTCGAGTCTTTTAGCTGCTTTTTTCAGCGTCCCGGGAGGAGATGCAGCTGGCATATTCTATGTTTTTCTATCGCTCCTAGTCCAGCATGGAAGATTATTTGGAACATCATTTTATTTTTTGCAACTTTTATTCCTTTTTTGAATTTCTTATTTTTCCTGAAGATCTTTCAGCCACAAAAACAGAATACAGAGCGTATAGGACAGCGTACCGAAATCTGAAAGGGGTTGATCAGTCAACGAAACTAAACAACTAGTATCACCAGAAAAATCTCTCTCAGGAAATGTTTCTATTTTTCATTCTTCTTCTTCTTCGTGTCGATTGGTAACCATAACTGAACAGTTTGGCCCAGTATTTTGCAACAGCGGCTGCTTTCTCGTTTGCCTCCTGCAGATCCTGGAGTGTGCATGAGCTGGGACTTTTTTTCATACAAAATGACCATTTGTATGGGAAAGCCAAAAGTTCTTTTCATTTCCTGAAAGAATTTCCTGCTGATAGTTATTCAGTTTCATTGACTGAGCAACCCCTTTCAGTTTTCGGTACGCTGTCCCTTACACCCGGTATTAATAAATAATAGAGTTCATTAAGCTCAGGTGACATCATTAACCCTATCACACGTATGTTCTATAGACCATTGTAAGTAAGATAGGTCTCCTAGTACATTGTAAATCCATAACGTCATAGAACAAGGAGCAGTAGATTACCGTATTGTTTGTAGTTTGATTTATATGAGTATGACTTGCAGAATGTGTACGCATTATGATATTGCAATGGAAGCCTTGACTCTAGGCTATACGCCCAATGTGATGCCACACCACAAATCAAAACTGAAGAAGATTCAGCAAGTCGCCTACCACGTCACCCCATTTGTTGTCGAACTTTTCTGTTCTCTCAGGATAGACAAAACTCCGATTAGGTATCGGAGTTGTAAGTCCGGCTATTAGAGCCAGTCTGTTTGGTTTGCTTTCAATCGTTTTGCTGCGGTAATTTTATATGTGTGTTGGTTGTTGACGCAAATTAGTTGTAAATACGACAAAATCGAAATATTTCTGTTAACTTTATTATTGTTCTTCGTACTGAGTAGCCTATTAGCTGTGCTATGAGGCAGTTTAAAAAATCTGACACCTGGTTTATTGGATTGTAGTACGTCGACTCGAAAACCCACTTCAAAAGAAGAAGACCTACTGTACGAAAAAAGTTACGAGATCATTCTTAAGGTTGAGTTGTCTACTCCAATCTAAGATCTGTGCTATGATGCTACACGATCAAAAGCCTTTGCTTGTTTGCAGTCAAATGTCTGTCAAAGGTCACATAATTCAAATTGGTAAGTGTTATTGTCTGACGTTGTAGCTCGGTCAAGCAAGAGGACTTGAGCCTTGATATTACTATACTATTATACAGGTTGTAAGGGACAGCTTCCCGCAAACTAATAGGGGTTGCTCAGTCATCGAAACTGAACAACATTCGCCAGGAAATTCTTTCAGAAAGCAAAAAAAAAATATTTGGCTGGATGGTCAGAACTGATGTCAAAAGCATTGTGGAACTATTTATAATTTTTTTTATGCAAATTAGAATAGATTTGACCATAGCCTTAAGTATGCCGCCATGTTTAAGTATTTTGTCTTCTTCTTCTTAGCGAGTGGATTTTCGAGTCGAACAACAACCCGATAAACCCTGGTGTCAGAGTTTTCAAACCGCCTAGTATTTTGTACAATGTTTTATAAAACTTGCTGTGTCTAAAACTTTTTACCCTAAACAAATAAGCATTGATTTCTGCCGTAATACTCAACTCAAGCACCTAACCAAGCTAACATTCCACATTTAACCCAATTACAATCTTTCACAACTGTAAAATTGCTTGACTCTAGCGACTCAAACAGGCCATACAAATGCTAAGGCCCGTATTTATAATCAGCTCTCAAGAGTGACAGCTACTTTAAGTTCGTATCAGAAATGTCATTCCAGTACAAAATTACCTGTCAAATCCGCACTCAATATTGCTCTCAATCTTGAAATCGTTTTATAAATACTAGCCTAAGTATGGTGGATTGATAGTGAGCAGTTTCGAACGCATCACCACATATAACCGTCGGGGAGGTCGTGAGATATGCATGAGAGCCGAGAGCCATACACACTTCATACAAATGTATGTGTATTGGTTGCCGGTAATGTCCGAGTTGGATTTGCATATGTGTAGTTTAGATTGTCTGGGACATGCCAAGGGATAGTTAGCTGTAACAAAGTGTTGACGCGCGGGTTAGGTAGGTCATTAGTTGACTATAAAATGTTTTTAATAGAGTCATTGCCCATGAGTCATTAAGGCTTTAGCTTTCTTTTCTAGACTGCAGGGTATAAAGTTAGGTATAAAATAGTTTCACGCAATAACAAGTAGTTAAAAATAAGTTTTAATAAGTATAAGTACACTGTCCGCGTGAAAAAAATTACTGAACCTATTATGTCAACACTCGGAATAATTTGCTTTTCAATGAACCTTTAATTTATTTAGGAAAATATACTGTTCTTTTAATTGTGATTTGCACCTTTTTTTTCCATTGGGAAAATCCAAAACCTCATGCTGGACACAGGCGCCGGCGCACCCACGATCGACGCGACCCGCGCAGAATCCGCACATCCGCAATCAAATGCCGAGCCGCGCCAAACTCAGACAATAATGCCAGATTTTCTGCGCTGTGGATCAAAGTTTCTCAACCTGTAAGACACAATTTCTCAACCTTTTAGAGTTTTATCTTTTTTAGTATGGCTTTTCACTTAAGTTTGTACGAGTATCAGGAGATAGGAAAGTCTCGGAACTCATATCCTATTTTAAGACACAAGAATGGAAGCAGCTGGTATACATTTCATAGAAAAAAACAAGTTTTTAACGTAAATAATTATTCAAGATTGGAACACTTCCTTTGGGAGATACTTAAGTATCAATGTAAAGTTTGGGACACAACGTAATAGACACTAGTATGTGCAGATTTTGTGCGCGAGATTGCTGTTAATATACAGATTGGTGAATGTCAGGTCGTTTATCTGGTTAGCGAGTTACAAACTGGCAAGCCTTAAAGGTAAGCGAAGAAGATAGCACCAATAGTTCGATAGAACTGTTGAACTTCATTTTGAAGTCAAGATTTTTTTTAAAGATTTTCACAATTTTTTGCGTCATTATGTGGTTTTGAATTTCATTGACTGCTGAATTTGAATTCTGGAGCCAAAATATTATTGGTAAACAACATCAATTTACAGAGACTCAACTCACTTGGTCAACATAGTGGTTCTGGTCCAATTTCGCTGAACTCTGAAAGTTTTGCTTTAGATCCAACTCAGGTCGAACTCAATAGAGTACGGTACCTTATACTCGTATGCAAATTATATTAACAAATCCACAAATCCAGCACAATCGAAAAGTAAAAGGCACGTTCACACCTAACCTGCCACATCGAACTGACGGTTAAAAATCACAATAATTGGTCGCGTGATCGCACGACTGCGGCAAATTGACGCTAATAAACTCGGGAGTCGATCTTGATTTGTGATAAACAGGACATAAGAGTTAAGAGGCTATTTTGTAAGCGAGTAAGGGCTTGATATGCAGAACTTGCTGTGACGTTCATTTCTGCGTTTATCACTATTACCATGGAAGAACTATAACAAATAGATAGGTCTAAAAATTTTGGCATAACGAATGGAATTAAATTATTGCAGGCTGTGCAAAGTGACAGCCTGTTTCATGCTGCCTGTTTTCTATCTCGTTTTTTTTTCTGGCCTAGAATCATGAGAAAAACATCGCAAATAGTTTTAGTTTAAAACGTAAATCTTTGACAGAAATTATTTTAGAGCTAAGAAAAATCGTAGACATTTTTTAGTTTTATCCAGGTGCAAAAAGCTATTTAATGAAAAGTTTGTAATGAAGCTTTTTAAAATGAAAAGAAAATAAGTTAGTATGAGACAGCAATGTAAATCAAATAAAAGCTCAACCGGTAAAGTCCAAGTTTATTGCGAAATAGTCGTCTAGAAACGTGTTTAGACCTGAATTAATACATCACACCATTATTGACAGCGTGGGTAAAACTCAATATGGCTACCGGACAAGGTCAAGCTTTACAATCCAAAACTATAAACAGATTCACTGACTCATTTTATGTGAGTTTGAAATATTATTTATATATTATTAATTAATATTGGTTATAATATTACTCTACATCAAGCCCACCACGCCTTTTGAAACGCCTGGAAAAATTGCTGCAGCAATCATATTCACACTATAACTTAAACCTAGTAGTACCGATTTGTTGTAGTGACGATATCAACCTACTCTTTAACCCTCGGACTACTTTACTGTAATTTTCAGTATGCTTGAGAAGGAAAATAATCGCTTTTTTAGGACGAAAATAATAAAAATTACAATGAAAATTATATTAAAACCAAGTATATAGGTAGTTCTTACCGGGAGTTGAAAAAATTGTTGACTATATTTTAGATTGTGACTACCCATGAAACTGAACAACTTTTCCCAAGGAACACAGGTCAAAAAATTAAAAAAAAAAGGCCCTCCCATACAAATGGTGTCAGCGGCTCGAGTCTATTTGCATGGAAGGGCCAATTTTTTTTTCATATTTTGACCTATGTTCCTTGGGGAAAGTTGTTCAGTTTCATGGATAGAAAATAAAATATGGTCAGCTATTTTTCGAACACCCTGTATTTTATCCTTCGTGCAGTGTTGGGTCAAAATATCATCACCCCACATTTTCCACCTTCAATCCAAATTATGGGATATATCCAGGAAATTATTGCAAAATGTCCAGCAGTGGACAGTCGTGACTGGTATCAAAATAGTTATATCTTGTAAAACAAATTGCCAGACTAAACACACAGCACATAGAGTACAGAGGAACATTTGCAGGCATTCTGAGTCATTAGGTTAGGTGATGCGCGGCTGATATTTCGTCGTCCGCGCCGCTTGCGCCACGAGCAGTTGACACGACTATGTTTGCGCCCGGTTGCACTAACCATAGGTTAGTTAGTTTCTTATACTCGGTTTACGGGCCACGTAATAAGTTTTGTCTTGTTTTGTCTAGCCATTTAGTTGCTGGGCAGTGGCCTCTCTCCGGTCTCTCCATGACTCTCATACTGTGCTTGTTCCGGCCAGTCATCTAGGAAAGCATTAAGTTCATATCGCCCCTGCCGCCGTCTGTCTCTTCTAGGCATCCACTCGGTGATAGGTACCTGGATAAAATAGGAGCGACCCATTTTCAAATCGTGAGTATAGCAAATACCCCGATCGAGTAAGGTTCATTTCAGCAGTAGAATTTCGGTAGGTAGCTGTAAATGATAATGATACCGTCTTCATCTGTCATTCGTATCAGACCCGCTAAAGATTGATAACAAGATAATACTAGAATTATTATTAAAAAAATTAGGGGTTCATGTTTTTAAAATATTTACTCAAAATCAATTGGAAAGCTGTGAAATCAGTTATCTCCTCGTCGTATTTTTATAACTGGCAGATTTACCTTTAACCCTTGTGCGTGCGCAACCGGCCTCGCAAGGTCTCCACGGGCGGCGAGTTCGTGTGGTCGTGCCCGCAGCCAGATTAAACTATTGCACCTCACCGACATTTCGGTCGCCATGGCAACCAAAACACACGACTCAGCACTCCCAGGCACTCCTCTAAACCTAACCCTCGGTTTACAACTCTAGGGTTTAACCATAGAGTTGAAAGTGAGGTGAGAATGAGGATTTATGAAATAGGACGTAGACCTGTCGAATGCTCGCACGAATTTCTGGTTAAATGTGACGTGAGGTAAGAAGTTGGTTCGGATGGAGTGAAGTGTTTCTGTAGACAAAATTGTTATGGAGGATTTGTAGAATTGGGTCTTGAAGACGCTTTCGTTCAATGTTGCAACATTTTCTAACTCAAGTTATGTCGATCGCACAGTCTTCGCCTTTTATCACAGTTCT
The DNA here is from genome assembly GCA_029255725.1 of Scrobipalpa atriplicella. Lineage (NCBI taxonomy): Eukaryota > Metazoa > Arthropoda > Insecta > Lepidoptera > Gelechiidae > Scrobipalpa > Scrobipalpa atriplicella. The sequence goes on from JARACY010000633.1 coordinate 45,116, forward strand.
TCGTATCTTATCTAGCCTGAAACATCCCATTTATCCAATTTCAGTTACCTTAGGAAAAAACAGGTAACGAAAAAAAAATTACCACGACACACACTGCCACACCCACTTATGGTCATATTTGACTGTACTGTACTGTATGAAAATACCTTCTTCCCACAATATTTAATCGAAACTAATTTTTGAATAAAATGTAGAGTTACATGGTGAAAAATATTCAATAAACATTACATAATAATGTCCAAAGCAATTCTCTGCTACAAAATTAAGCCATACTACAAGGCGATGTGGAGCATCGACTCAATAAATCAAACTGAATACCGATAGAGAGAAACAAGTAAATTGAAAATCATGCACTAACCGCGCTATTCTGCACTTTACGCCTGTGTAATTGGGAGTATTTTATTTATAACTCGAAAATTGCACTCGCGCGCATTTCATCGACAATCGTGGATTGTATGCGAGCGGGATGGTACTTGTTGGAGCAATTATGGTAAGTTATGAAGCTGTTATTACCACCAAAATGCTGTTTTTTTTATTTTCAATGAACAAAGTTAAAATATAATTTCGGTTTTGTATAGTTCTCAATAGGTACAACTATCTCATGAGTGGTATTATGGGATCTAAAAAGAGTACTTATATTTAAGGTTTCTTGGCAAGCTTGCTCAGTTTCCGAATTTTATGGCCAAGCCAAGAGTCGAGAACAATTTGAAGAAAAGAGTAAATCTTGCCACTCGGTGAAACACTACTACTACCTACCTACTACTCGTAAATTGTACTTATTTTATTACCATAGCATAGAGTATAGTTTATTTTTTTAACTTTAAATACTTGATTTATCAGAGAATATAAAGATTACTTCCTCTTTGTAAAACTGTCCCATTGAATTAAATTCACCCTCGTCACACCAATTCAACTCTATCTTAACAGTGTGACTCGTGACTGAATCCTACTAATGTGTGTAGCCCGCAAAGGTATCGGCCAGGCAATGAAGATAGCACAGAATGTCAGTATTAATTGTCACACCAAATTCACGCCTGTCACACCAACGCAGCTCTATGTACCTAAATAGCTTAGATCGGTCTATACCATCGTGACTGAGTCCTACTAATGTGTGTAGCCCGCAAAGGTATCGGCCGGGCAATGAAGATAGCACAGAATGGCAGTATTAATTCATTGCCCGCGCCGAACATGCCCGTTGGTCATTATCGGTGCTTCTTGAAATCTCCAACACCCTGTATAGTGTTTGTTCTCACGGGGTTAAGGCTTGAGACCCGGTATTAGGTCTGTAGTTCCGTTAGTTGGCTCAATAAGTTTGAATGCTTACTTTGTAGGCGGTTATTTATTTGCGTTTGATACAGGAAGCATAGACACATTCATAGATGGAACATTTTGTTTCTTATTTGCTTGTATTATAACTAAGGGGAATAATTTGGTCTATTCTCACATTTTATCATAGAGTTTGTTTTTACCTGCTGGTATATATCAGTAGATCTATTTACCCAGGTGCCTATATGAGGTGGTTCCTGAAACGAAGATTATTAAATACCAAATAGGTACTTATATATTATAACAACTAAGAGCGACTGCCTAACATGCCCTCCGAATCCAAAGCATGGATGGAATCGTTTTATTTGGCAGACAATCAATGATAGGTAGATAATAAACATTAATTGATGATTCAGTTTAGCCTGCATTGTCCTATCAAAAATGCAATTTAAGGACAAACAAACTGACACAAATCTGCGGCATAGTGGTCTGTTAATCTGTAACATCATTAAAATACATAGATTTCAATTGCCCTGAACAGTTATTTAAAATGGACTTCGTGTTAAATGTGTATCTTTTCCGGACTAAGATACATCGTCAACACTAGCTATTTAACTATTGGCTATTTAAATGTGTTCCATTTGGACCTTCTTATTGAATAAAGTTGAGGACACACCAATCTTTTTTAACATTATTTCATTCATAGATGCGTAATTAATTACTCATATCATCCATTATTACAGCATTTATGGACAATGTATGTAAAATTAATAAAAAATGTAGGTGCATGTCAAATATCTTTGAGAAATACTTACTCTACTTTGTATAGCGCACTTTTTGTATATTATTATTATGTCGTAAGATGATTTGATGATTCGATTTAAAATCGGGAATGTCATAGCTAGGGATATTTCGAAAGTAGACAATGGTGAAAGTATTTCTCAATCTTACTGGAAAAATATAGGTTCTTTGCGAAAAACGCTAAAATTTTGATTTTCCTAATTCATTTCTTTTGTGTAAGTTTTTCAGTTTGTTTGATTTAGATTCAGCACCCGTTTCATTTCAATTTTCGGTACACTGCGTCACTTACACAAACAACTTTTATGTCTAAGCCTAGCCAGATGTGCCTAGGACCTTACAGCGATATCTTAAATGAATATTCAGCATTAGACGCACAATCTGAAGCCTGTAAGTACCTAGGTAAGTAGTTACTCGAGTAGTTCGAGTCGTGAGTCGGCGGCGAACGGCAAAGTGCGAGCTGTGCCGCCGGACTTCGTACGATACGGATGTCTAATAACCATGCTTAGTAACTTATGTTTTAAGCATAGGAACATTAGCCACAATAGTTCACTGGGCCTCCCCTAACTAATGTAAGGAACAAGGAACCTTCAATCCTTTTTCTTCGTCGTATCCTCAAGACTGAGGGTCGTCACCATTAAAAGATGAGATGTCTTCAGGCCAATCTGTCTTGCCCCCTGTGCTCCCTTCCACTAGGCCGAATAGCACGAGCTTCTAAATACTATGCGGCTCTCGTCTTGCCAAATGGCCAATAAAAGCGATCATCGAGGGTAGATAGTCGAAAGGTGTTCGTTGATTTTAACTTACTGAAGTATAGATGCGTTTGTGCGGCGTGCCGTCCGTGATATGGCTAACATCCAATGTGTGTTTTTTTTTCTCATATGCTTGTGATTGACAAGCCCCGTGTTTATTGAATTTTACCCCGCGCATGCTCACGCGCCGGTCATCGCAGACGATAAATCAATCGGCGCATACGTCGCTAATCGTGCGAGATTGTGCCTACGCTACAAAGGTAAGAAACCGTACAGAGGCAAAGCTTCATACGACCACTGGAGATAGCGCTGAATATAGCACTCTACGACTACAAAGGTCACATTAAATACTGCCCGAGGTGAATTTTTAGTTTCGTACTTTTCATATTTATGAACTAAAATAGCACTGTGAGTGCGAAAATCCTCACAAACGCTCAACTCTACTACTTCTTCCCCGGATTTTTGTGTATCCTTGTGCTATTTTTCTGAAATTCCATCATGGATCAACTGAACAGCAGTTTTCAGTTTAAAATTGTGTCAGGAAGATGTCACGCACATTTTTACGTGACCCAGTGGGGGCACAGGGCCTCGCAATTTTTTTGATATATTCTGTGCTGTGATCGTACCAAACCAACTTTTTTAATCGTCAAAATTTTGATCACAGTGATGATAATATCACCGAGCTAACAGTCATTACCCAGTGCAGTTGTATGAAGCTTTGTCTCTGTACGGTTCATGACTTTTGTGCCTAGACTTCATATGTACCAGGTAATCTGTGTAGGCCTTGTTTTATTGCCATTTAAGACGGACATTTACGAATAGTCCCCGTAATTGGCGTACGAGTATTTGTGTAAAATGCCATGTTTACTTGAATGAATATTCCAGCCAATTAAATTTACGTGGATTGAAGTTATTGCCCTTATACTACAAGTACTTTGTATAGATGTTTCAGAAGGCTTGTAAAGTTTACCTAATGATCAAAACACTACTTAAACCTACGGTTTTTACATCTATTTAGATCTGGGTTGGGTAGGTGCCTATAACATGGCCACTCTTGCTCTTGAGCTCCATTTTGATGCTTTGTTACCACTTTTAAAAACTTACCATAGTGTGCCTCTAAATAGATATAGCTTTCTCTCCTACTAGTTTGAATACACTGCTTTCCCAGTGTCCTATACAAAGCACTGCAGCCCGCACACTGTAAGGCATCGCATAAATTATGCTAGGGCCAAATCGTGCATAATTACTTGGGACAAATGAGTATGCCTGAGACATACTGTCTGCCGGCTTGTGGACTATACCCTGGTGTTGCATGTATCCGGAGTGAGTTATAAAACAGGTAATGATTAATTTCCCGTGCAAAGCCGGTTCAGAATAACATCACTTCAATACCTATCCGAGGGTTTCTTAATAGCCTACAAAGAAATATTCTATGGAATGGGCAGAAACGATCTTGAAATGGGCGATATAGCAGCTCTCTCTGTAATCTCGTCTCATCTCGCAGTGCGCTCCTAAATCTGGCCACCAAGCGTGGCGAGTAAGTATGACATTACCCCCAATCGGAAGATGGACAAATGTCCAGCAGGTGGACTAGCGCCGTAGGAGCTGGGGGTACCGTGGACGCTGGGGGCGCTGTTGGTGCTGTTGACGCCGTGGGTGCTGTTGAAGCTGTTGTTGCCGTAAGCGCTGTGTATATGATTTCAAATCCTCATCTTCTCATAAGAGTATAGTCCCTGTACTGTCGGACGTGTAAACACAACATGGGCGAGTCCCACAATGGCGGCCGGCACATTCGCATAAACGCTGCGCCCACGCACTGAATCCATTAACAAGCGATCGACTGTCTTACACCGGTCAGGATATAGGCGAGTGCGGGACGACTACGGGACAAAGCTATAAGCAAACATAGACCAGTCAGAAGAGATACGACCGCGGGACGATTATAAAACGGGCTTCAGAATCAAGTGATTCAGTCTGCATTGCCTATTTCCTAGCCAAAAACTAGGAACAGTCTCATACAATCCACTATGAGAATTCAATCAATGATCTCTAGATCGGAATTCCACATGGCTTATTACATTAGTAAACAGCCATGTAGTAAGTAAAAATAATCTCGAATCTACTTCATCTTTTTTTAGTTAAGGTAGAGCGCTTTTGTAAATCTACCAATAACCCGTTCATCTCCCGTCCATGTAACTCACATGATTAACTTGTAAGAGTGGGTAGTGTGGGCTGGGCCGAACGAGAGCTCCGGAGAGCTACAATCCTTTTGTCTTGGACGTGTTACACTCGATTTTCAAAACTGATATAAGCAAATAGGCTGTCGAAAGATGACGAGCATTTTTTAAAGACTGAGTTTTTAATAGTAAAACGTAAAAGGCTCTATGGCCTTTCTGATGAATGTCGAAGAACACGAAACGCATCGGTTCGTCGTTTGTTGACCACTGTTTCGTCTCAATTTCGACTCTTCAGATGCGGAAGTGTCAGAATGACAGATGTCATCACGGAGTCGAAATCTGGAAGGCCGTGTTGCTCTAAGGTCGAAATTAACGGGTGTTATTGATAGGCGATAGGCTGGTAGTTTCTAATCGTCACAGTTCGCCAGTGTGACCAGTTCGCTCCTTTTCATTTCAGCTCTTTTCTTTTTAATTTCAGTGCAAGAGATTGCTTTTCGATTTTTTAATTACTTTGTCAGCTTATTATCGTTATCAGTATGATTTCTGATTTTGAATTCGGTCACAATAAAGAACACCTTATTTAATATGGTAAGTTGTAAGTATATTATAATAGTGCAGTGATTTAGTGAAAGTGTAGCGGTTGTACTGTACCTCTGACCACAGAAGGGTCGCGCATGCGCGGTCCTGCGCGTGAGTGGACGCACGCGGCGCCGTGCCGTGTCTTCTGCTTGTCGCGGTATATTGCACAGTTTCGCAGATAAACTGTTATGTTACAACCAGGAGAACGCAACTTTAAAATCACAATTCGGTCACATATTATGCAGTAATTATATCCCTATATCACTAGATGAGGAAAAAGTTACAAAGCCATATATACTGACCACTCAGGGTTCGAAGGAAAAATTTAATAAATTCATAGCTCCACTAAAATTCTTACTTTAATTTTGGGCTCATAGATTGATATTCCCAGAAACGTACGTGGGCTCTGAAAAAATATTTAAATGGTAATGGCAAAACTTGTGTGAATAGGTTTGGTATTTCATGTAGGTAGTAGGTACCTACTACCAATAACTAACTGTTGCACTGGTATAGCATCCTAAAATTTATATCGGATTAAATTGATGTCCAAAAAGGCCTAAGTATCCCCTGGTGCACTTTGAATGATCAAATTTCCATCTTACGAAAATAGCTTTAGCTATTACGTCGCTATGTAACAAAAGGTGATTATTTCGTGAAATAATGGTAGTACACTTTAGCAAAACGTCCACTTTGATCGAATTGAAAATAATAATTTACGGACTGCTGACATTTTTCTAGGTAGTTGCAACACCCACGCGGCTATTGTCTTAGCCTTACATATTTTTTTTTTACGTTGAAGTGTAAATGTATTCAATTTATCCAATATCATCTAGTATGATGTACATTGCGTAGCTGATAAGTATGTTTATCTCCCAGAAATTGTGTATTTATCATAGTTGAATTGCAACACAATAATATACCTACCTAGTTATTGGGATTGTAAGTTTTAGCAAAATTGCCTCGAAAGTTTTGCAGCAGCATTGTTACACAATATCACCTAAAACAGTAGGTACAGCCTTTGTAATTAGCACTCATTACTTACGCATGGCGATGTGGGATTTTTCTATCACAGAGAACACTGCTGCCCGTTGTACTGATCGTGACTTTTTACCATGGAATAAATTTCAAACACACAACAACCGGAAAAACGGTAATAAAATAACGTGAACCTGTCATAGCCTCCATCGCGGCGTCCTACAATCGTCCCATCGCGGCGTGTGCGCAGATACCATCGGTTCTCAGACGCAGGCGCGGCCCACAGACGAACCACTTCACTTCCGAGTTGGATATTTCCTGTACTACTTCTTGCAATAATGTATGATGTCCTGGTACCTGAGCGTACAAATAGTAATGGCAGACAGAGGGTTTTGACCATTACCATGTTTTGTAAAGATTTGAAGTTGTGAAGGTCTGACTAGACTAAAATTGCGTGGAAATCTACTTCCCAATTCCCCAAGGGTCGATAAGTGTTATTCTACATGGCAGACATAGTTCGTGTACCTAGCGATCACTGTCGAAGATTGCGACCGGGACAGCTGGTTCTTAAACGTCATAAAAGAAAAGAAAACTCTCCATCAATATACAGAAACAGCATAAATCACAAAACATGCCTTAAAATCAGTGAACCTAATTGCCTATACATCTGACCTACTAATTTGGCCTACATCCATGCAGATTCAATAGCCCAATCAACAAACAAACACACTAAGGTGGAAAACATACCTAATTGCGAGCAAAAACGTTCTCATTCTAATCGGGCGGTACGTGCGATGCGTTATCTCTCTGTTCCCATGGTCGTGTTTATAAATGACCGTCGTGGGGTCACCGATGGTCTTACTGATGACCATCGCGTCTCTGAAGGTACAAGCCAGTACAGAAGTGACTAGGAACTTGTAGTACGTATTTGTTTTGGTAAAGATAATTCTATACAAACCACGACGAAAACTCTGACTTAAGGCACTGAATAAAGTAGATGAGGGTGGTTATGAATGACCGTCGTGGGGTCACCGATGGTCTTACTGATGATCATCGCATCTCTGAGGTATAAGCGAGCTTGGAAGTGCTTGAGGAATAAGTATGTTCTTGCGTTCTTGCCTTTGGTATGAATGATCCAAGCCTATCCATGAAAACTATGGACAACAGCTCTGTGCTAATGTAAGGGGTTTTATAAATGTCCATCCTGGGGTCACCGATGGTCTTACTGATGACCATCGCGTCTCTGAAGTACAAGCGAGCTTGGAAGAGGCTGAAGAAAGCCAATTCACGAAAAATAAATACAGGGATCTGCCTGCACTAAGGTTAGGGTATTTTGTAAATGACCGTCGTGATGATTTTACTGAATGACCATCGCGTTTCAAAGTACAAACAAGCGTAAAAGTCACCTAAAGGTTGCCTGGCAGAAATTGCTACCTTAGCAATAAGGCCGCCTATATGTTGTACTTTTGTTATGTTGTTTGTGTATTACTGTGTATTTGTCTCCTTAAGTGCAATAAAGTATTTTGTATTGTATTGTAAAAGTTGATTCAACTTTCTTGTTGCGAATGATCCAACCTGGCACCAAACAATGACAAAGGGCTCTGCACTTGTTTGATACCTCTAGATTAGGATCACCGAAGGACGTAAGTATAGGCTTGAAGAGAAAACCACTGCAGCACTGAAAATTTGAGACCAATATGGTTTGCGGCTAGAATTTACTACTATTTACTAAAATTGTTTTTTTAACTTGGCAGAGATTCAAATTTCGAAACAGCAGATCATAACTTTGTCACAAACATATGTTACATTTGATTTATTTTAAGTTGTAAAAAAAAAGCAATTTATGGACCGCAAAACACGTTGGTATCGATTTGCAAATTTCATTGAAATTAATCATAACTAATAAGATCAAAATTGTGTACACGTCTGTACCAAGAGATGTTTCGTTGAAGCGCATGCGCCAGGTGGTTTACCTTTCCTTAAAGAATTAGGTATATTATTTTATTACAGTTTAAAAAACCTTAAGTTACTATAGTAAGTGTAGTATTTTACCTATAAAATGTTTGTTCTATTGTCTTGCAATTATAATAATTGCTTCGTAACCTAACGCAGGCGTTTGACACGAGCATTTAGGTAAAACTATCAATTGTTAACAGAAATGCATAAATTACCGTTCGGAGAACTTAGCTCTAGTAATAGAGATGGGCAAAGTAAAATGGTAGTTTGAATTTGAATGATGTGTCAAATATCTTTTACTTGATCCCAAATCAAATTGATAGTACCTATAATAAATACTTTGTAACAACAGTATTTGTTTTATGAACGTATTTTTGTATTCTTATAGATCCTTAGGAATCTCGTACCTTATTCGTTGACCAGTAAAATTTAAACTATCGATTGTGGCGTTGTCTTTGATAAGAACTACGCAGTTTATTTCTCTGAGCGGTTGATTACAATTACAACTCAACCCACTTGACAGAAGATCTTACCGCTCAAATGAATCTGATCAACTGCCTCCGTGGTTTAGTGGTCTGAGCCATGGGCTCCCGATCCGGAGGTCCTGGGCTCGATTCACGGGGGGGAACTCAAAGTAGATATTTGTTAATTTATCACTTTAGTTAGTAGATTTTCCTCAGTTTGGTTAGGATATTGCAGCCTGAATCACTGCAGTGCTTCGGAGGGCACGTTAAGCCGTCGGTCCCGGTCGCTGTCTTTGATAGTGGTCGTCACAGAAACCATGTCAGAGGCTTATTAGCTGTGCTATTAGGCGGTTTAAAAAACTCTGACACCTGGGGTTCATCGAGTCGACCGACGCGAAACCCACACGGCAGAAGAAGAAGTACGGCTCAAATCGTTTCATTGTTTTGTTAGCAACCGCCCATCTCTACTCATTACCGTAATGGATATTCGATTACACCATGAAGTGATAAATCCGACTATTACGCTCGTTGTGGTCGTACCTTACCTCACAACCTACGGCCATGAGTCATGCCATGAAATTCGCAAGTTTACTGCCAAAGTTTAGATAATGATGGTTTTGGGTCAAGCTTGGCAAGGTGATAGAGGTTAATTTATTAGTACTTAATTTATTTAAAAAACCGGAAAGCGGACCCCAGCATTAGCCCGGAAAAGTTACGCAGAAAAAGAATAAGAAGAAAAAGAAGAAGAAAGAGGGTAACTATTTTAAATATCAAAGAAGAAAAAACAAAAATATCAGAGAGAGGGACAGAGACTAACCACGAAGTTCCATACGGCTCGCTCTAACCAGAGTAATCGTGTGATCACGTTATTATTTTTATGTATTTTTTTTCTCTGATCAAATAAATTTATAATTTCGCAAATACGAAATTTGTATAATTCATTTACGTCCCTTTGCATATAAATAGGTCCATTTCGAAACAGTTCTGCAGCTGATGGTGGCATCATAATGTAAAATAGAGGCTGTAAGCTAACAAAAAAAAATTAATGACTAAAATTAAAAAAAAAAACATGCAAAAGCGTAGTTACTTAAGAAGATAATCTAATGACTAGAAAAAGCAATTGTTTAATAATAATGATGTTGCCAACGAGCAGGAATCGCATTACGCTGACAGACAGACGGACACACAATGAACTTTCACGTTTCAACATCAACCCACATTAGTACCAACGTGACAAATCTATCCGAGTTATGATGAGATGTTCTCACTAGTAGTGACTAACGGAGTATCGCAGATTTGCTCACCTATATCTGGAAAAAACATAGAATGCGCCAGCTGCTTCTCCTCCCGGGAATGCTGTACAAGTAAGTGAAGAGATTCGAGGGTAAAAGTTTATTGTAGGTACTAATTTAAGCGATGTGCTGACAACTGTCACCATATTGATACTTTCAATCTAAAAATTGCGCTCAATATTTTTCAAACACCAAAAGGTAAAATGGACCTATTTATATACATACGTACATAAAATCACGCTTTTATCCTTCACGGGGTAGGTACGCCTTTTACTAGGCAATTTACGCTCTATCTACCCCGTAAGGACTAAAGGCGTAACTTTATGTAAGTATATAAATACTATGTATAAATGCTTAGAATAGTGACTTGGAAAATGAAAATTTTGTTTCTTTAGCACCTCGTATCTCCGAAACGGATGGGTGGATTTAGACATTTTTTTTTTCATATTTTGAGCTCTCTTGGGGAAAGTTGTTCAGTTTCATGACTAGGTTCGCACCTTAAAGTTTGGTCGACAAATTTTAAACTCACACACACTTATTTTAAATAAAAATAAAATATTTCCTCATGAAATAATTACCTAGATGTGCGTGCTTTATAGGTACCTAAATACCTTTACAATGTCCCGCGCTATCTCCTACACAACTTGTATCGTAGCTGGTTTGTCGCGGAGTTCCCCATGTTATAGATGATGTTTGCGATTGTTTCCACTATGTATGGATTGTATGGGTCAACAGGTTGACCGCGGTAAATCTGTAAGCTTTTGAATTGTGCAATCGATTTGATATCCCGTGAATTTTCTTACTGATATTGTGATACAAAGTTTTTTTAATTTATATCAATGATAAAATTATCATTACTACAATTAATATTAATATCATGACTTCTTCTTCTTAGCGAGTGGATTTTCGAGTCGAACAACGATCCGATAAACCCTGGTGTCAGAGTTTTCATGACTTTAAATAACATAATCATGATGTTTTCTTCGGCCACTGAATACTGTCTTCTTTTTAACGTAATTTTATTTTAAGTCCATTTACACTTTCAGTTACTTATTATCCCAAAAAAAAAACGCCCATTCAAAATTATTGATTTTCTGGCACTTTTTGAAAAGATGGCTATTTTTTTGCTATTTTAGGGTTAATTTTTTAGTTGATTAGAGTATCAGGGTATCATACAAAAACATTCCAACTGTACCGGACTTCGCACAAAGCTAATTCATAAATTATTTCACCAAACATTTTGTCAACACAACTGGAACACGTTATAGTCGAGTGACGCGTGCGCACCCCCTACCACGATCACCATTCGTTTACATGACAATAATAGTAACATTGACCTTGCCACACTGCGACCTCAGCACGACCTATTGGTACCTATTGGGACGTGATCCTATATTATTACACAGACTAAATTCACCTCTTGTATTTTATTTACGTACTGGTATTTCTAGTTTGATTTTGCTAGGGGATTATTTAAACTGTGGCTGTTTAGTGTCTAAGGAAGAGTAATGTATATCTGCTGCCCCTTGCCCTGAGTTCTGTGTCAGTTCTTAGAACAATTATTATGCCGTACGTTAGGTTCTAAATTTGAAATTTCGATGCTCATTTAAGTACTGAGCATGCGTGTTGTGATCCCTCATTTGTTAATGGAGAAAGCCGAATTTAAATGTAGGTTTAAGTTGTAAACTTCAACTTACAAACAAGATAATAAAACTTCCTATTAAAGTACTGTTTTATACCACACTCTCAAAGTAATAATAAATCCTTAAACTAAGCAAACTCAACAATTTAATGCGTATTTAAATTTTGTGAAAGTTAAGTTCGCGTACCTTATTTCCCAATTTTATCATTTGTTTTATGACAATGTGAACATAGTCAATAAAATAAAATTGTTTACTCTTTATAGGCAGGTGTGTAAAGGTAAAACTTTATTTGTTGTTTTGCATACGGTGAAATTTTATTCGTCTCGATTGGCAATGGCCGACACGCCTGGAGAGTGAAAGGGAAGGCCTTTGCCCAGCAGTGGGACGACTTATAGGCTTTTAAAAAATCTAAAGGCTAGTTGACCCATGAAACAAAACAAATTTCCTCAAAGAAAATAGGTCGAAATATGAAATAAATTGAATTTATATTTTCCACTTCTTGTAAGTTGCAAAGTAAATGAGCACACAGTTCATAAAATTGGCGGAAGTGATCTTGACGCCCTCTACATCGAAATGAGGCGTATATCTTTGTGAGTATAGTGGCATAAGAATAAATTTTATAAGAGACATCCTACCTAAAGAGTTTATAATCTTACCAAACCGCTATAAAACCAACATCGACGACACTAATGTTAAACACATAAATAGCCACTCCTCTTCCTTATTCGTCGCATCTGAGCAATTCTTCAATCCTACCATTATGATATAATGTTATAAGTAATTCAGAATTTAAACGAGAAATGACCGCAGAAAGTAAGGGTGCTAGTCCACCAAATGCAAGGCTTTGCGGGCGCACGCAGCATAGCTATGGACTATTTGGCCAGAGAAAACTCGAAACGTATACTTCGCACTAGATACGAGAAAGCAATAAACTAATAATTCAGGTGGGTATTTTTAGATGCTTTACGTTTGTGCATTAGACATTCTTAAAATTGAGCAATATTAATATTACGTATGTTTCCGCCCCTAAGCTCCAATTTCCAACCCGTAGTGGATAGGGGCCTTTGTGACTGCGTTCACCTTGCACACAATGGCAAAGGCAAAATTTATATTATGTCATTGCGGGGCCAGCTTCACTGACCATGCATTGTTAGTAGTCCTCAAGATAGATGATAATACAATTAGTTTTTTTTTCTTCATAGTCGGTGCGTCGGTGCGTGTGAGTGCCAGTGCCATAACAGGCATCTTCTGAGTGAGTGAGCTCTATCGTCGACTCTGTCACTTACATCCTTGAACTCGTATCTAGAGTCAAGTAGAGACCTTTTTAAATTGGATGACAAACATAAATCTAAGAAAATAATACAATAGGTCAACAGAAATGCTGATTGTTCAGCAAATTCATGGGCTGGTTGCTGAACAAACATTAATTTCGCTGACAAATTCATTATTCTGCTGAACAAATAAATATTTCTGTTTTTGCTTTTATACAAAACTGAGTCAATTTGTAATTAAAGTTATAGGATAAAAGAAATTTGCTGCAAATTTAAACAGACGCTTGCAATATTGCAATAGCACGACACGTGTTGATAGTTCCAAATTACTTATCGAAATGTTAATACCTTAAATGCGCGAGTGCTCCCGTGAATCATAAATTTTGATGGTGAGTAGTATTAACTAATATTCCGTGAGATGAGAGTCATGAATTTGTTATTTAGTTGCCTAAACTACCACTACTAGGTTTGTTAAACGTTATTAAAACGTCCTCTAAAACGTTCATTAAACAAATCTAGTAAATCAATTGCGCAGGAATATCTCTAGTCGGTATGAGTCTATTTGGACTGTAGATTCAAATATTTATGCCTAAAATAGGAGAAATATTTTAGAGTCACGTTTTAAATAGTGTTGGTCATCATTTGAAGTTCGTGGTGTCGAAACCTTGCGATTAATGTTACTGTAATATTGGTAGCAATTTGGCACGAACACGACTTAACTAAATCTCCTCCAAAATTATTGCCGTCCCTTTCTGTTTTCTCCTGGTAGAAAAGGACGAGTATTGACTTTTATTAGCTCAGTCGTGTCTTTTGCAACGCCAAATTGCTACCACTACCACAATTTGTGTTTTGTTTGTAAATTGATAAGATGTTAGTTAGATTCTTTCATTCTACGCTATTAAAACAGCGCATCGCAAGGTATTATTATTGTGAAATAAGAAGAAGCTAGGTAATTATGTAATATGAACACTCAGCGTCATAGAAGGTGTCAAAAGGGGATCACTTTTCTATGACGCTAACTGTACTTTTGTATTCAAAAGTTATGTCACTCGAAGGATAATCATCAGACATCGGATTTGACCGTGCACAAATGTTTGAAGGTCACCTAATGATGTGACAAATACTACGATAGAATTATTATCGATATCGAACAATAGTAGTCGCTACCGGTGTTGGGCGTAATCGTTGATCGGATAAAAATTTCTTGTAATACTGACTTTACTAATACTACATTCTTGGCTCGACCCACTTGAACAACTCGGCCCACATGACCAACCTTACACCCTGTTTTACTGGTGGTATGTATGGTGTGATTGTTGGTAATAATTAAAGCTAATAATTCTTGGTCAGCTAATTTCTTTACTCCCGGAATCCTTTACTCCTACTAAAACTACGGGTCGTTCCCGTCGCCGGTTTCGTGCCGGCCGGAAAAACGTCGTATCAGTTTTATCGATAGTGGCGTCAAACATTAGCAAACTTTAATTCGTGCCCCATGATAATCATAATTGAAGTTTGCAGTAACAGTAACTGTCTTACGTGTTAAACCAGTAAGTATGTTATATTCCTCTATGGTTTAACCGGTGTAATGTATATTTATGATGGTGTCAAAACGGCTCGGGCACAAATTGCGGTGGCCCCGCTAAGGGCATCTATTTGAATACGTTTTGGCCCCATTGGAGCCCACAATGGCCCAGCCAGGACTATAGTCCTATAGGCCCAGAATCAGATTGTTCCTGGTCAGATAGCCTTCTATGACGATTTATTGCTAAACAGGCTTATTGAATTTTAAACGGTCATTATTTGCAAAAAGCCATTGTCCTAAAACATTAGATTTGCAAAGGATTCATAACCGCTCTGTGGGAATGCTTAAAGGTCAGCTATTTCGTGAGAGGAGTTTTAAAATAAATCGGGTTGGTTCGACAATGGTGCCGATTCGGTTGCAGACACGTCTTCTTTTAGTTAGGTTCTGTCACTTTCTAAAATTTGAATATAAAATAATACAGAAACAACAGCTGACTATAATCCTGTCAAAATGACGATACACACTTAAAATAAGAATGCTAGATCAGCTGTTTTATTCCTATACCTTTTTATTTACACTTCAGATCAGAAAATGAAGTTAAGTTGTATCTACAACCGAATTGGCACCAATTTGAGCTATTAGCGCGTTGGCATTCTGAGATAAATCTCCGCTCTCGGACGTCGAAATGTCAGCGGACAGCAATAATCCAGAATATTTTATACTAATTTGAGGATCTTACCTCAAATATTCTGTTCGTAATACTTTATTGAACCTTAAACTGAGCTAAATTATGTAGGTCAGTTACTATTGGCAAATAAGTCATTGCTGTTTGCAAAACGTTAAATGATTTGATTGATTTAAAATACCATCGATCTTATTTGGTCTGCAAGGCTTGGCGTGCTTGTTGTGTTATTATGTGTTTCTTAAGGTCCGTATTTATAATCAGCTCTCAAGAGTGACAGCGAGTTGAGTTCGTATCAGAAACGTCATTCCAATACAAAATGACCTGTCAAATCCGCACTTAATATTGCTCTCAATCTTGAGATGGATTTATAAATACGAGCCTTAGTACTTTTTTGCTTTGCATTCAGATGAAAATTTAGTTCAAAATTTTGTGAAATTATACTATAAAGCAAGCAGAACGAAAGTATTTTTTTTATCGCAGTGAAGGGTTGTCTATCAGCCACTGTCTAAATTGCATTACACCATTGGTTCTTTCTTTAGGCATCTTTACGCCCGAGACAGAAGCTGGTAACTTTTTTTACGATCTTTTAATATACTTATAGCTCCCTCCCGTGTGGTGCCGGGTTAGAATAGCATCACCCCATAACTTCCTGCCGGTGTCGTAAAAGGCGACTAAGGGGTAAATCCAGGGAATGGGCAGCAGCGTTCCCTGTCAATGGAAAACTTCTACTGCGCTCACAAACCCGCCTGCCAACTGCCAAGCGTGGTGAGTATGGCATATACCCCCCAAATTTAGGGAAGCCCATGTCCCGCAGAGGACTGTTGTGGCTGATGATGATAGCTCCCAGTTTCGATACAAAAACTTCATGCATCGACAGGTCGATATATACAAATGCTTTCATCACCTCTCCTGCATCGCTGTAGGGCTCACATCATAAATGGAATCGAACACGATTTTCATTGATTGGGTAAGTACTGCCCTTTACAATATCCACATTATAACTGCCCATAGATATACGCGATTGGCAATACCTCTGAAGAGGTTTGATCTCTATCAATGTATAGTCCAGTGGTCAGAAACTCAGCCTCTTGATCTGAAGGTTAGTTCGACGATGATATAGAGTTCAATTGCAGGCGATGACCTGATTGTTCGATAAGTAGGTTAGATGATCTAAATAGGGTTCCCTATGTTACTGCGAAAGTTGTTCTTATTTCTCTAAGGTGAAATAATTCCTTGGAAATAAGAGACTGAAGGAATAGAGAAATACACTTAGGTAACTCTATGGTCGTGCTCAAAAATCTAATAAAAAAGAATCAAATTATTTCATCGGGGTCTTAGATCATTTAGACGTTTAGAAAGTCTCAAAGTGAAACAAAAATATCATAACTCTAAGCCTACGAAATTTAAAGGGGGTCCTATATTTCGTAAGTTTCGAGATATAATTATGATAATTTTGTTTCACTTTGAGACTTTTCGATAGGTAATTAATTAGTGTACCCTGATCATCGCTGGTACAGCGTACAGTCTACCTGGGTCACCTTTATAAACTATACTACATTATACGACTATAGTAAGACTGTTATGTTGCACAAACCACGTCAAAGGTCCGATGCAGATGGTGACATTTGCGCGTCTCTAGCTGGCCCTTGCTGGCCGCTTGACCTATTTAGAATAGATAGGTCTCTCATATATTTTTGGTCCACCTTAATTATTAAAATTCCTTTTTTTGCCTAAGTATGTTCACTGAGAAAAATTCTTCAGATTCACCAGATTCACAATCTTCAAGGTGTACCTTTTTTATCACACGTTGTAGATCCTCCTTAAATTTGAACAGAACAGTCAAGTACCTAGGTAAAATTCAATAAGCCGATAGGTCAAGGATAATGTAGTGTAGAATTTTGCATTGTAAATAAAATTTTATAAAACAGATTTGCGTAATACAGTGTTTGCAGATGTCATGTGATGTAACACTATTTAGTAGTTAATTAACCTTCATTTTACTACACCTACGTACAGATTTCACGTTTTTGCTTAATATGCA
Organism: Scrobipalpa atriplicella; assembly: GCA_029255725.1. Lineage (NCBI taxonomy): Eukaryota > Metazoa > Arthropoda > Insecta > Lepidoptera > Gelechiidae > Scrobipalpa > Scrobipalpa atriplicella. Next base: position 62,537 of record JARACY010000633.1, read on the forward strand.
TACGGCTCGGGCTAGCAATATCGCCTCGGCTGTAATTTTCAACTTACCGCACTTATATCATAATATGAAGGAGACAAGAAATAATACATTATGTTATTCAGGTCATTCACGTTTACGTTTTATTTTTAGCTTTGATTAAACCCCTTTAATATTTGATGTAATGTCAAAATGACGTGTCTGAAATTACTGGGTCGCTTTGTGGGCGCACCATCTTTGCAAAAGTCGCTTATACCGTTGTTTTAGGCAAATAATGTTACATGTCATTAAAAAAAACTTTTGATATGTCGTCAAATCCAACCAGCTAGTATTTTCAAAACAGACGTGTCTGAAATTATCGGCGCGTTGTTGCGGGGTCGCTTCGCTGCGCGGGCGCACCATCTTCGCAAAGGTCGCGCGCTGACCGATAACGACTGCGGCCTTACCGCGCACCATCAGCTGGGCTGTTGCTCCATGGGGAACGTGGAACTAAGAAATCGTATAGGAGTAAACCCGGTGATGACTTATGACCACTTTGACTGGCCAGTTAGTATAGCTTTGTTAGTTTTGGTCGTAAGAAATTTTTTGCACATTTTACGTTTTGATTATGTTCATCTTCTTCGAGTCAACTGATAACAATGTCCTACAGTTTTAGCCATTGCCAGCGATTGCTTTGGCATTAGCGTTCTGCAGATCCTAGAGTTGAAAAAAGCTGGGACTTCTTGGGACGGGTAAGACTACACCGCGCCACAGTCACACTTGCCGTTACTGGAGAAAACCCAACTCATCCGGTAGCTCAGGGATCTCGAAGCTTTGCACATCCCTGAATTGCAAAATCATGAATAAAGTTTTTTTTAAAAAACGCTATTCCTTTTGGGCATCTGTCTTAGCTTGGATTTCAGGCACTTTTGTTACCAAGGTTTGTTTGTCACGTAAACTTTATTGGCAGTTTTCAAAGTTGGAAACTCGTCTCAAGTTTCCTCGCTAAAGCTCAGTCCTCATATCCCTTTGTTTCTATCATCCATGGCGGGGTTACTATGGGAACGTGCTGCCACCAAGCGGCGACCTAACACTACTTATCGCAAAAGGAAATTACCTTGTATGCACGCTTATCGGGGTTAGCTAAGTTTTGGCGTTGTTTGAACTTTTTATACTTTTTATTACTTTTTGTAAAATCGAAACCAATATTCATTAGGTGAATCCTAAACGAGGACGAAATACATACATACATACATAAATCACGCCTTTCTCCCTAATGGGGTATTAATCAACACAAGCACTTTCTTTAGAACGACACGCGCGTTATATAGTCCGCTCAGTAATTGATACAGGGCGAGCTAAAAACCAATAGCGGGCACCGAGATGATTTATACACGGCTAATGCGCATGTGCGGTGACTTTATTAACATTTATTATGGTAATGGCCGCCCTGAATAATGTTTTAATATGCACTGGAGACGCATTGTCGTGTGCCGGCCGGTGTGACGCGCGTGGGCAACACCATCCTCGGTATTGAAATGTTGCCAATGGAAAGAAGATGTGATGGTTACAGATTTTTGAATACCTTATAATGTGTTGTAACTTTTGGCGTCCATCTGGATCTTTTTTTGGTCGCATTATTCTCTGAAATCAAATCTGGATATACAGAAACCAAAAGATTTACAAAGGTGGTCAATATGAGACCCACGATCTTTAGCTGCTGTTGTAACCAACTGAGCTAAGTAGGTACCTTCCTATAAAACCTGTGGATCGAACCAACCCGCACAATTAAAGAATTGCACAAACATACATACTATCACACATGTGTCCCTAATGGGGAACGACGAACGACCCAAACAAAAATCGTTCCGCCACGTCTGACAAGTTTTGATGGTTGTTTAGAATAGATCTGTATATTGCTGTAGTGACAGGTTGTCAGTCCATCGCAATTACATACATTGCTGAAACCCTGAATCTCTTAGCCGGTTTTTACAGCATGCCCGGGAGGAGATGCAGCTGTCACATTCTACGTTTTTCTATCGCTCAGTCCAGCATGGAAGTGTGTGCGTGGAAATAAATTGTAAGGCGCTTAAATCAAATGTTTGAGTAACTTACGTAACCTAACAATGGCCTAGAATATGGCTAAAATATTCAAGTATGTAGGTAGTTGTAATAAATCCTAAGCAATGTCCGAGACAAGACGTATGATGGAAGATAATATATTCGTTAGTGGTCCTGTCTAAATTCCTTCTCTGAAAGCTTACATAGAGCCTGGGGGTCAATAAAATGCAATATACAGGGTGTAAAAAAAGTACTGCGTTTCTTTACTTTAAACCACATGCTCTACTTATGACAAACAACATTACCAAAAAAAATTTAGCTCGAAATAAAATTTTTCCTTGTCCATACAAAATTGAAGATGAGGAGAGCATCTTTGTATTGAGAACGCAAATATTTTTTTCGAGCTAAAATTTTTGTGCTTTGGGAAATTTGTTTAATTTCATTAGTAGAACATTGTGGTTTATTTTAAGTAGTCCAGATTCTAAATACCTAGTTAATTATTAGACAGTTTAAGGGAGCCACGAGCTTCAGTGTAGGTAAGTACCTATTCTAATTTACGAAACGGGCTGACAACCTGTCACTACAGCGATGCACATTTAAAATCTATTTTACAGATTGAATCTGTCTGGCGTAGCGAAAACGCCTTATATCCGGCTGCCTACCCCACAAGGAATGCAGGCGTGACTACATGTACGTGTATTACTTTACATCTGATTGGGCATGCTAATGCATTCCCGTGGCTTTGCCCGCGTTGCACAACCGGCAATTAGCCCAGCCTTTGTCCTGCACGGCCCAGTGCAAATTATACTGTTTAATCTATTGCCTACACAGTGAATAATGTTCACTTAATGTGGACCTGTGTTCGGTGTCGTTTCTATGTAAATTGATTAGCATTGAAATTAGTTGGTTGAAGATCCGTAAGCATAACATAAGTAAGTAGATAGTAGGTGACAATATCAGTATTCCACTGCTGGATGTGGACCTACCACAGTTGAGGAGCTATTGCCAAAATGATAGTCAAATAACAAAAAACAAGCTAAGCTCACAAGAGCAAATCACTTGCAAAGCAACTGTCATGCAGACACTTCCGCATTTGGAGTCGAAATGAAGACGAAACAGTGGTCAACAAACGACGAATCAGAAAGACTTTACAAACAAATCGGAAAGTCATTTAACATTAAAACAACACCCTCACCACTTTACCGGCTACAAAAGCCAAGTTGTGGACGTGGTCCATCAAGTCAAGTGTAAAGTCGGGCCAAGTCTTTGACCAAGTTTAAATTTTGTGAGTCTCGCGGAACTTTTCAATCACGCCCGCCCGTATGAAAGGGGGAGTAAAATCTTACCGGCCTCACTGTCCGCTTGAGGGTAAGTAATGTGGAGGCGGCTTTTTATAAAACTTTTTTTAATTTAACGGTGTATTTAAGTTCGAATATTGAACAACTTCCCTAATGACATTGATCTAAAAATGATAATTTGGACCTTTCATACAAGATTATAAACTCAATCTGAGTTTGTATTTTAAGATAGATTTTTGACCTATGTGTTTAGAGAAACGTTGTCCAGTTTAGGTTTCAGAAAAAAAACACAGACATCCTCTAGATGATTTCACTCTATCGTCAACTCTATCATAGTCACTTCTGAGAGCTTTTGAGCACTTATCCGTATCCAAATCATAATGTATATGGATGGGTGCAGAAGCTTTCATACAATTACTTGGATGGCCAAATCGGATTGGATACGAATAAGTGCACAAAAACTCTAAAGATGACTAGAGTAAAGAGAAAACTTATTTAAACTTCAAAAGTCTGATTCCACACTAACCTATCCCTCCTTGTTGAAACTACTAACTAAGGTTGTAAGTCGAAAAACTTGGTCCGGGAGCGCTGGAAGAGATAAGTGAATTTATTATCTCTAACTAGACATGGGCTTTGTAGACCCATCTCTAACTATACATGGGCTTTGTAGGCCGGCCTCCAATTTCCACCTGTGTGTAGCCCGCATAACTACGGGGAAATGTTTAAAAGGATGGAAACTATCCTAACAGATACTTGGATTAATATTTTTCGCAATAAAGTATGCTAATGATTAAGTTAAGCCCCCTTTTACATTTTTTTACTTTGGTTTTATCCTCAGGTTTTATCAAACTTCTGAACTAACAAGTGTATAATTTATTTTAATGATCTCCGTGGATAGAGCCCACACAGGAAGAGCTTAATAGGGATGTGATGAGTGATGAATGACTTAAAATCAAAGATGTACGTACTAATTATGGATCTGTTCACCTGAATTAGCAGAAACTATAGTTATTACTTCAATTCACTGCTGACCAGAAATAGCTGTCCAGTCTGCAGACACAATAAACGCTTCAACAAAGAAATTATCGACGCCTGCGCAGGAGCACCCATCGGTTGAATTCCGTCCGTTTATCTCAACATTTGCGAGCAATACAAGACCGAAATAAATATTCGGACGAGGAGGTAATGCACTTTGCAGGCCAGTGTACGGTGTTATATAGGGTGATTTTAATTTTATTGTAGTTATTTTATAAATTAATAGTGAAAAGAGTTTATAATTATTATATTTTAATGAAACTGTTTATATATAATTATTATATTTTACTGAAAAAGAAACGCATTTTTTTTCTAATGAAAAGAATGACTAATCTGAACAAAACACGTCATGTGGATAGAATACAATAGTGTCTATTCTCGTCGTCCAGTTACTAATTCTAATTCTTAGTAGCGCTGTCACTTTCTAAAATTTGACATAAGAACAGGATAGCAAATAAACACTTGACTTTGACATTCCTAATCTGACATTAGATTGCTTATTTGACGTAAAATAAGGAGCATGCTCATGCGCATGCGCATGCTAAAATAAAGCAGCTTGCGAGTATGTCAAATTAGGAACGTCAAAAACATGTGTTTATTTGCTATCCTGTTCTTATGTCAAATTTTAGAAAGTGACAGCGCTACTAAGAATTAGAATTAGGAATAAGTAGTGCGTCCTGAATTCGCGCCAGTGTAGAGTGAATAATGCAATTCGAGTTCATTGCTATTGTTTTTACAATGTAATACCTAATTTTTAATTAATGAAGTAGGTAGCTAAATTACATAGCAGTAATCGAGTTTAAACAACTTTTAACCTCGACTTATGAACTCTATCACCATTATTGTGTGATTTTAAATTCGATTTTCAAAATAAATAATCTAGATATTTCTCCATGCTGAACCGGGAGCGATAGAGAAACATAGAATGAGCTAGCTGCCTCCCGGGCATACTGTAGAAGTCAGCAAAGCAAATTGAGAGTTACAGTATCTGTAATTTAGGTGATGGGCTGACAATTAGCGATAAGTACACATATTTTTTATCAGATATGGCGAAAATGCTATTAAAGGTGTTTGACGCTCTACCTACCACGTAAGGAATAAAAGCGTAATTTTAACTATATGGACTACATCCTGTATGTCCACGAGTGCATCTCAGTAGCGGTCATTTGGATCTCTGCCAACTAAATACTTTATGTTTGTTTGTCCGACCGGTCATCCGGAGGGTAGGTACACACAGCCACAGTGTAAACAGCAGAAATATACAGGGTGTAAAAAATAGCTGACCGAATTTTATAGGGCGATCTAATCTGAACATGGGGAAGATGTAACATGTTCTGGTAGTTTCTTGAGCTGTCTTTCTGACCAATAAACACGCATTCAACTTCTGCTTGGACGGTTGGCAAGCGGACAATGGTAGAGATTCGTAAGAACACAACATAACTCGATATCAACCAAAATTATTGCCGTCTCTTTCTGCCCTCTCATGATAGAAAGTGACAGGTATGGACTTCTATTAATTAAGTCGTATCGTTTGCAACGCCAAATAGCTAGATCATGTCTATGTTAGGTAACTCTACCATAGTACATATGTTGCGTATTAGTCCGCGTACTAAATAAACGTAGGTATATCTGATCCGGAAGAAAACATCCTATACCTCAAATATTTAGCTTCTCGACTCCTCAAGTGCATATATAATAGCGGTCATCTGGCACTTTGCCCACGAATGTTTTGCTGTTTGTCTGTCTGTCCGCTAAGAATTATCTTGTTGCCTGTCTGTCCGGCCACTACAGACGGTCAACCGCCCGACAGACAAGGTATTTTTGTCTTGCACTGTACAAATAGCTTTAAAATATTTTATTTAAAAAAAAAAACATAAATCCTTTTGCACTTCTTGTTACAGAAATGTCCAGTCGTTTCATTGACCACGATTCGGCGTAAACAAGATTTAACTAAAATAAAACCATACCTGTCATTTTCCGTGTAGAACGAACATTAAAGGATGACAGTATTACGGACATAACATAATTCTGTCAGTACAAAAATCTATGAATAGATAAGTCAAGTCGTGATGTGAACGGATCCGTCATCTAAATCCTTTGAAGATTTTTAAGGAGTTCCATCTGACAGGAATATAATAAGTCCGCCTATACTGCCATCCTTTTCTATTTGCTCAAGATGGAAAATTACAGATTTTTAGTTAAATATTGTTTACGTCGAATCGTGGCCACTGTCTATTTAATTCAAATGTTTTCATATATTATGAAAAAGCGTCAACGACCTAACATAGCCGTTTTCGTTGGTAAGTTTTGAATGTATTTCAGATAGGATTGTACCTAAAGGGCAGAAACACACCTGCGCAATGTTCAGCGTCAAAGATTCCGTGCCTCGTTACAATACAACTGCGAAAGTTTCAGTTGAGCTGATCCTTTTGCGAGTACGCGTTACCACTAACAGCCAGTATTAACATAAACATCTTATTTATTTATTTAACAATTTATTGTACACACTAAAGAACATAAAATACAAACAAAAAAGAAACAAGACACAACAGGCACTGCTTATCTCTATAAACAAATTTCTTACACCAGGCCTACAGAAGTGAGATTTGATGCCGAGAAGCGGATATAACGTGCACAATAATAATTACCTATATTGCATCTTGTACATTAGCGCCATATTATTGACCGTCATTTAGCGCGCCGAACAAGAATTCGCGTAAAATCGACTGTTCGGTCGGCGTAATTGTTTTTTCATATACAACCGAAGGTTCGGCCGTCATAAGGGAACCACATAAGGGAATATTCCGGGAACATAGGGGAATATTCCCGCCTTGGGGAATATTCCCGGGAACGGCACATTGCTAACTGGGAGTCAGCCTATCGCCTAAAAAACACTACACTGAGCAATTTTACATTACACCATTACCCATATCAAAAGAACTGGATAATTTGCGCAAGACCTTTTTAAGAAAAACATTATATTTAATATTGATAATACAATCATTGATAAGTCGTCTCAGAGTAAACGTGCTTATCGGTCAGTTCAAATTATTGCTGACTAAACACTCCAGCCGAAAGTATCAAGACTGCTGACACGTAAAATGCATTCATTGGTGCCGATTCTGTTGCATACATAACTTAACTTATTTTAGCTCGGCACTGTCACTTTCTAAAATTTGAATAATGTAGAGACAGCAACATAACAGCTATCAGCTCATTATAATTATGTCAAAGTGGCGCTACGCACCTAAAATAATATGGCATGCTAGATGTTGTAGTCATAGATAAAGGATATATATGTGAGAGGAATATAATCAGCTGTCTCTATTTCATTAACACGCTTTTATTAGGTCGACCTATATGTAACTATGTAATCAAATCTTAGGTAACTAATTTAACCATCTTTCAAGGGTTGTAGCTTCATGAAAATTGGCAGCCGTATGTAGTTCTGATGACAACACAATAATATGGTACTGTCGAACTGATCTGAAGATGGAGCCGGAAGATATGAACTAGAACTTCATGATGGAACATCGTATCATAGCTGTGTTTGGACTTGTTAGAAAAGTCTGGTAAAGAACTTTGACCACGATTAGGATTCAAGGTCTGATGATGAAGTCGGAAGATAAACACTGGCATTCCATGATGGAATATCGTACCATAGCCGTGTTTGGACTTGTTTGATGTCAAAGCGTGTGTTTCTAGTGTTTTTAAACTATTTACTTTTAAATTATAGAAAGTGAAATGACAAAACTAAAATAAGTTAAGATGTGTCTGCAACAGAATCGGCACCATTGATTATTGTATCGTGATTAAAACGTGCACGACATGACTTCGTAGGAGAATAATCAGCTCACATTACAGTAAAGTTAAGCAAAACGTAACCGCGTACTTTTTAATTAATATTTACCATACATCTAGCATACATCGAAGTAATTGACAGTGAATAGTGAATTTCTAGTTCAGTCAACCTATTTTGTTACAACGATTCGGAATTGTCAGTTTAAATTGTATTTATCGTGATTGAACTAAATTTTAATTTATTGGTCTAGATGTTAATTTCCCACGTTATTAGGGTATGTAACAATGAGTTTCTAAATATTCAATATTATGTTGAATATACTTAGAAGTTCTTTAGTATATATAACCTAGTTTTAGTTCTTTCAGTTCAACGTATGTTAGGTATGTGGCAAGTACAGTGAAGGAAAGTGATTGATTATTAAAAAAAAAAAAAAAAAACAGTGTTTAGTTTGAAAACAAGATGGCGTTCTTGCAACCCGTATGGGATGTGATCTCGAATCCTTTCAAGGAAAACACGGGTTAGTATTTTCATACATATACTGGGTGTAAGGTGTAAGGGACAGCGTCCCGCAAACTGATAGGGGTTGCTCAGTCAACGAAACTGAACAATTATCACCAGGACTTTTTTAAGGAAATTAAAAAAAATTGCTTGTTCAGTTTGGTTGACTGAGCAACCCCTATCTGTTTGCGGGACGATGTCCCTTACACCCCGTATAAACACAAAGTCACGTCTTTAACCCTTACGGGGAAAGTATGCCGTAAAACGCAATTTAAGATTGAAATATGTATTGCTACAGTGACTGGTTGTCAGCCCATCACCTGAATTACAATACACCGTAACCCTTGAATTATAGCATGCCCAGAAAAAAAATCAGCTCACCATATTCTATGTTTTTTCTATCGCTTCCATTCCAGTTGCCAATAAAATAAAACATGGACTGCTAATCTTTGTTCCAGACCCCCGAACAAAGGACATGTTCCTTGTCGCGAGCCCTGTCCCCCTGGCCATCATCATGTTCAGTTACTGGGTCTTCTGCTTGTACTTGGGACCCAGGTTGATGCAGAGCCGCAAACCCTTCCAGCTGAATAATGTCCTCATATGGTACAATGCTGTACAAGTGTTACTCAGTATTTATTTGACAGTGGGGGTAAGTTTATTCATAGTTTTATTTTTTGTCATATCATAATCAAGGCTTTACAGTGCCACCGACTTATCTGTACATTGTGGCGATATTTATATCTAGTATAGATAACCCATCTAGTATAGATTTAACAACTAAGTACACAGTGATTTAATGAGGTTATATTAACAAATTCAAACAGAGTAAATTCAAATACCCTGTTTATTTCTACAAATAAATTATTAACATTTCATTCACTTCTTTTTTTTAGGGCTTTTACCCCGCGTGGGCAAAACATTACAGCTATAGTTGTGAACCAATAGACTACTCAGACAATTGGTTATCACGACACGTGAGTACATATCTTCTTGGAATTAATTTATTATTAAACGACGAACAAGGTGTTACTCATATTAAAACGCTGAGGTCAAACCCTCCGTCACACATACATATGACTAGCCAAGTATTCTTCGAATCTATAGGGGTTTTCAATAAGGTTGGGTAGGTGTTGAAATGAAATAAAACAGACTGTGTGTAAGGTATTAAAAAGCTCTAAAATTATCAGTGTTTCTCTACTATATTATGCATGTGATATACATATAAACCTTCCTCTTGAAACATTTAATCTATTAAAAAAAACCGCATCTAAATCCGTCAAGTAGTTTTAAAGATCTAAGCATACAGACATATAGACATACAGACAGCGGGAAGCGACTTTGTTTTATACTATGTAGTGATAACAAAAAAACATTATACAAAAAACGATAGAAATAGCATTGAATTAACCATTATTATAAAACAAAATATAATAAAAATATTTTATATGTGCTGTGAAAATAATTTTAATTAATTATTATTATTTTTTTATTTTTTTTGAGAACGCCAAAACAAAAAATAGGTAATTAAAGTAAGTACTGTGCACTGTGGATGCATTTTATTTCGCTGTAAAGTCAATTCGATGCTATTTCTTTCGTATCACAGTAATCGGACAATAACTGTTCGATGGAAAATATTTTCGGAGATGAATCACCCTTCGCTGCAAAGTGGAGTCGATACAACAACTGTTCGAGCTTAAACTGATTCGGAGATATTTTTTTCGGATTTGGTCTATTCGGAGGAAAGAAAATCGGACTTAAAGCCTTAAAGCTAGTGTTCGATGTATTTTTAGGCTCGTAATTATAAAGCGATCTGATTGAGAGCAATATGGATTTGACAGGGCGTTTTGTACTGAAATGACATTTCTGATGCGAACTCAAACTCGCTGTCACTCTTGAGAGCTGATTTTAAATACGGGCCTTACTTACCTACATGTAATTTTCAGATAAACTACGTAGCCTGGTGGTACTACTTCGCAAAAATTACTGAACTCCTCGATACTGTGTTTTTTATTTTGAGGAAGAAGCATAACCAAGTCACTTTCCTTCACCTGTATCACCACTCTATGATGCCAATGTTCTGTTATGTGGGCATCAGGTATTTTCCAAGTGAGTAAATATTACTTCCATGCTGGACTGGGAGTGAGAGAAAAACATAGAATGTGCCAGCTGCATACCCTCGCGGGCATGCTGTAAAAGTCAGCTAAGGGATTCGAGGGTTTCAGTATTGTAATTTAGGCGATGGGCTGACAACCTGTCACTATAGAAATATACAGATCCATCTGGAATAACCCTCAAAACTTGTCAGACGTGGTGGAATGACTTTTCGGTCGTTATCGCTCTGCCTACCCCATTAGGGATAAAGGCGTGATTTTTTGTATGTATGTATGTAAATATTAAGAAACCTTCTTTTTTTACGGTTGTGGTTATAATTTTATAAATTGTAATTTTATTATACGGAGTCTAAGGGACTGTTAACAAAACTGAACAACTATCACAAAGAAATTATTTCAGGAAATGAAAAAAAAGAAATGCCTTCCTCATACAATTTATGTGATCTAGGTGGTCATTTTGCATTTTTTATCATTTCCTGAAAGAATTTCCTGGTGAAATTTGATCAGTTTTGTTTGACTGAGCAACCCCTATCAGTTTGCGGGAAGCTGTCCCTTACACCCCGTATTTATTTATTTTACCTTTCAGACGGCCATGGAACGCTTTTCGGCGTGTTGAATTCCTTCGTCCATATTATTATGTACACATACTACCTCCTAGCTGGACTTGGGCCGCAATACCAGAAGTACTTATGGTGGAAAAAACATGTCACAACCATCCAATTGGTAAGGCTTTTTATTTTTCATTAATGTTGTCTCTAACTATGTAATTGCCTCCGTGGTATAGTAGTCTGAGCTATGGGCTTCCAATCCGGAGGTCCTGGGTTCGATTCCCAGGGGGGAACACAAAGTTCAGATTTGTCAATTTAACACTTTGTGAGATTTTCCCCAGTTAGTTTAGGACGATTATCTTGAAGAAAAAAGATTCCGTGTTTCGACGTTAAGTGGTCGGTCCCAGTTGCTGTCTTTGATAGTGGTCGTTACGCAAAAAATGTCAAAGGCATATCAGCTGTGCTATTAGGCGGTTTAAAAACTCTGACACCAGGGTTCATCGGGTCGATTGACTCGATACCCACACATGATAAGAAGAAGAAGTTAATATTAATTCGCACGGGTAGTCAAAAAAATATGCGACCGACTGTACTGGTGTTGATTTGGTCAGCATACTTAAATCATTTTGCAAAAGAGACAAAAACTTTTTAAACAAAAAGTCCTTTAGATGTAAAGCATGCTTTGAAAAACTCCCTAAAGTCACAAATGCATTGCATACTTACATCAGAATTTAAGGGTCGTATTTATAATCAGCTGTCAAGAGTAACAGCGAGTTTGAGTTCGTATCAGAAATGTCATTCCAGTAAAAAATCACCTGTCAAATCCGCACTCAATATTGCTCTCAATCTTGAGATCGCTTTAAAATACGAGCCTAAAACTGGGAATGATAGAAAAACATAGAATGTGAAAGTCTCAAAACTTATAATAAAGTTTTAATCTATCTACCTATGTTCTAAAGAAAATATTCATAAAAAAAAATATTTAGCTTCTAAGCAGAAAATGTATACGGGTTGTAAGGGACAGCGTCCCGCAAACTTATAGGGGTTGCTCAGTCAACGAAACTGAACAACTATCACCAGGATTTTTTTTCCTGAAAAAAATTCCCGGTGATAGTTGTTCAGTTTGGTTGACTGAGCAACCCCTATCAGTTTGCGGGATACCGTCCCTTACACCCGGTATTTCTAATTTTTTTTTACAGATTCAATTTGGATTGATCTTCTTACACAACTTCCCACCGCTGTTTTATGAGTGTTCCTACCCTAAGTACCTCAATTTTGTTTTGGTTTTCGAAGCCTCTACATTCCTCTACTTGTTTGGAAAATTCTACGTCAATAGCTACCTTCACAATAAATCTCAAAAGAAAGATCTGAACACCAAAGCCGGAACTGAAAATGGGAAACCAGTTAGCTTAACAAACGGCATCACAAATGGAAAAACAAAAATAAGGCGAGATTGAAGAATAGTTTCTGTAAATAATGATTATTTTAAGTTTAGAAAGTAGCATTTAAATTCTATGTAATATAACTAACATCACATTTATGTTATTTACTAGCTTTCCGCCCCGCGGTTTCACCAGCAGCTAAGATTTTTCCCGTGGGATTGAGTTCCCGCGCTGATCCTACCTTTAAAATTGACGGAATTTCCATACAAACTTCCATCCCCTATTTAACCCCCTTAGGGGTGGAAAATACAAAAACGCTGAAACACTTGTTCATTATTTTTTAATTATTAGCCTAAATACAAAATTTGGAGATCCTACCTTAAATTGACGGACTTTCATACAAACTTTAACCCCCCTTTTTACCCGTTTAGGGGGGGAAAATCCGCAAATCCTTTCGTAGTGGGAGGTTACGTTATAGAAGAAACTTGCTCTCTAAGTTTCACGATTCTAGCTTTAGTAGTTTAGGCTCTGCGTTGATGAATCAGTCAGTCAGTCACTAAGGACAAACGATTTTATAAGTTTAGAAGAAGATTAAACATTAGTTAAAAATGCAAAAGTGGAACCATGTAGAACCTTTTGAAATCAACAACAATGTATGTCATAAAATTGAATGATTATATATCATTCATTATTTAATTATTTTGTATATTCTTCTCAAATTTAAGTGCTAGGCACTTGTCGGTGGAGTAATCACCAACTGTCTCTGTCTTCTGCCAACGATTTCACTTCTTGATACGACTTGACATTCACCTTCTCTTTAATTTGGTCAAGGCAACTACGGCTCGTATTTATAAAGCGATCTCAAGATTGAGAGCAATATTAAGAATGGATTTGACAGCCCGTTTTGTACGGAAATGACATTTCTGATACGAATTCAATCTAGCTGTCACTCTTGTCTTGAGAGCTGATTATAAATACTGGCCTTAGTTGCCTTGACCAAATTAAAGAGAAGGTGAATGTCAAGTCGTATCAAGAAGTGAAATCGTTAGCAGAAGATAGAGATAGTTAACGACTACTTCACCGACAAGTGCCTAGCACTTAAATTCAATAAGAAGAAGCCGATATCCTTGCTTGTTATTGCGATACAATAGTAACTGCACTGCACTATCCCGCATTCAACTTATTGAACTACTCCTTTACCGAAAGGTTGACTGGCAGAAATTGCTACCCTAGCAATAAGGCCGCCTAATTGTACTTTGTGTTGTAACGTTTGTTCCTGTGTAATGTCTTGTTTCTGTGCAAAAAGGATATTTGTTTTGTAAGTATTGTATTGTACATTTTATGTGTAAAAATAAAAGTATTATGTGTTCTGTACGCAATCCAGATAACACAGCGCATTTTTTGTAACGGATACCGTTCCTAAGGGAATTCGCAATAGTATTGGATTCTGCTGACAATAAAACGATGATTTTGCATAAATTTATTGATCCAAATAGCCGTAGATCATTGATCAATGGGTCAACCATCATTGCCATTCATAGACGGTGCTGACTCAACTAGTGTTGAGCTCGCAGGAAAGCATTATCGATGAAATAAAAATACTTGTATTTTGCATTTTACAAAACGTGATAATCTTCCATGCTGTAATAAAAAAAAAATGTGGATTTCATTCATCATAAAAAAAATGCTCATTTAGATTTTAATAATGGAATTAAAAGTATATAAGTTATTGATTTGAGTAGTCAATATTTACTAAAGTGTGACGTCATAACCCACTATTTTCATTCAAAAAAGTGTTTTTGACATTTCATAAAAAGTTGCCGATTTGACTAGTTGGAAAGTAGCCAAAACTTTTCAAATGTACTTATCTACAAAAATTTAGTATTGTTTACAAGTTTTTTTTTTTCAACAACAACGCCTGGGGAGAATAGTTGAAAGACAAGTCCCTTAAAAATCTTTCAATATTACGACGACTTCTAGGAATATTTTTCAGGCTAAATCCCCTTTTCCCTTGAAAAAACTCAGTCAAAACTCAAAACTCAATCATTCTAGTCATTAAAATTTTATAGAAAAATCTTTTACCTACATTGTGTTCTTTATTAAGTTTTTTTAAAACCGGTAAAACCATAATAAGTGCTTCACTATTGTTGTACAACATTGACCGATGGAGCGTGCCAAATGACACCATCGATCATTTCCATTATGTTTTTTTTTTATGCAGTCCAGGTGCGAAGTCCATAAATAAAGTAAGTACTTCCCTTCAAATGTAAGTAGGTCTCGGATACCGTAGTATTTAGCTCCAAGTAGGGTTTCAAGTACTGGCTAGACGCGTAATAAAAAAAAAACATACATACTATCACGCCTGTATCCCTAATGGGGTAGGCAGAGCGTCAACGACCCAAATAAAGGTCGTTGCGCCACGTCTGACAAGTTTTGATGTTTGTTTAAGATAGATTTGTATTGTATATTGCTGTAGTGACAGGTTGTCAGCCCATCGCCTAAATTACAATAAACTGAAACCCGCGAATTCCTTAGCTGGTTTTTACAGCATGCCCGGTAGGAGATGCAGCTGGCACATTCTATGTTTTTCTATCGCTCCCAGTCCAGCATGGAATAAATTCGAAGTTATAATCATTAATCTATGATTATAATTAATCACACATACAAAGAGCTCGGCTCCGCAATTCCCCACTAAATGCAAAAAAAAATAGTTCTTATTCAAAACTCGACCTCAGATTGTCAAATTGTTTGGTCAAACTCCACACACGACCCAAATCTGTTAACATGGCCCTTGTTTACGTCCAATAAAAATCACCGGTCCAGTCCGGATACCGAGATATTTCTCACCCTAAAAAATATCAAAACCACCTTACCTGTACGACCAACAAACATTCTTTTACCTACAACTTGTAAAGACGAGACCCTAAACTAACCGCAAATCAAAATTTGTCAAAAAACCAAGTTAGATTTGCTGTAAAGGTCCGCGAAGTTTCTTACAAAATCCTATTGCGCGAGAATAAAGAGTAGCGGTAAAAACGATTTGTATTGAAAATGTACTCCCATTTTTTCTATTTCCCCCATATGTTGGAAACAAGTGAGGCGCTTACTGGTCACCCTAAGTCGAGGGTCCGAGGGTGAAAAGCGGTCCGGTTTATTGGATTTTCCTATGGGTTAAATTCACACGTGATTTTCCGAGTCAGACGGAAAGGGGAGTCCTTAAAATATTTGCAAACTTGTTAAGGCACATTTCGTAGAGTTATTCAATAGTAGCCAAGATCACCCAGGAGTTTTTCCACGGCTTTGTAAATAGATCAGATCACATAATGTAAAAATAGATAGACGAGTCTTTCAACTATTTTATAAAAAGTATGCACACAAATAAATGTGCAAAATCTCGGAAGTGTAAATATTTATTAGCGGTGGCCGTAACCAGACACAAACATAAACATCACAGATTGAATAACTTAGGCCCGTATTTATAATCAGCTCTCAAGAGTGACAGCGAGTTTGAGTTCATATCAGAAATGTCATTCCAGTACAAAATTACCTGTCAAATCCGCACTCAATATTGCTCTCAATCTTTATAATTATTACGGCGCGGCGGCGATACCTAATAAAGTTATTACAGTTATTAATTACCCATTGATTTAAAATTGTCACTGCATGGGTTAGTTACTAAAACAAAGTTTTTATCTATCTATCTATCTACCTTAGGAAAACAATGCACGATTGCTAGGCTAGATAAGAAGATAATAACTCTATGGTGACTGCAAAAAAATCATAATTATCTAACTTTCAAGATTCACTAAGAGGTCAGGGTGACAATCCACCTTTAAACTTCCAGCTAATATCCGTCTAAGCCTGCACTCTACACATCCTGAATAATTCATCTGTAACCCACAGGAAGCTGCTCAATTGGGCGGAAGGGCTTGACCGCGAGGTCGAGTGACCCTTCCCTTCATGACGCCCTTTCGAAGGGCCCTTACAACCTTCGGCGGGTTTATGGGATGTGAAATATAAATCTGGGAATATTATTGCCTCAAATTTCGGCGAATTTGACAAGTGGTTGAGAAAAATAGGGCTTTTGATCCCGCAGTGTATGTTTAATCTCGGTATTTGAGGGACTGAAATTCTTAACTTACGTAAGAGCTGCGCAGCTGTGGAATAGGCTTCCAAAATCTATTCTAAAAAGTCCCTCTTCTTTCGTTATTAAGAAAAGATTAAATAAAAAAAACACATCTTTATGTACCTACTATGTATGTATTGTATGTATGTATTGTATGTATGTATTGTATGTATGTATTGTATGTATGTATTGTATGTATGTATTGTATGTATGTATTGTATGTATGTATTGTATGTATGTATATATACCATTTATAATTATTAGCATTATAATGCCCTCGATTCTGGCCGCCCCATTCTTAACTAATTTTAAGATATTGAATATTTTGACACGGCTTACTTGTTTGTTGTGAGACAAGGCTTGTGCCTCGATGTTTCGACCATATACGATGGTCTTCCTCAGGAGCTCGGAGTTGACACACCACCGCACGTCAGGTGTGATCTCCGTCTGCGGTTCGCGGTTCGCTGTGCTCGCGCCGACAGCGCGACAGGTGGCGCTGGTGTCGACACAAGCTCAGGTTCTTGTGTTGGTGAAATATCGTTTAGCAAAAGTTTCAAACACACGACGCTGACTGTATCTTCGTTTTTAACTTGGTGTACGGACGCAGGAACCACAGATCGTAGCACAGGTTGTAACATTTACCCTACCCTAACCTAGCCCTATTTTTTTTTTAACCCTAATTAAGAAAAGAGAAGTAAAAGAAATTAAGAAAAGTTTGAGAAAAGCTAAATGTTGAGAATTTAAAGGTCAATTTTAGTAAATGTAAAGATGAATTTAAGATACGAAAACTTTAATTAAAATTCTTCAGTTGCAAGTAAATCACTTCAAAGAAATAATTATTTACTACACTTAAACGCGACACTAATCGTAGATAGAGCACGGATCCATCAGACACGATTCCCAGAAGGCTGGACATGGACAAGGCTGAAGACACTGTAAATAGAGGAAAAGAAAGAACTTAAAGTAACAGAATTGGTTTCAGTTTAATGAGATTAGTATTTGGCCAAATGAACGTCTAGTGGTATAATAGGACCTAAAGTTGCGAACCGCTGTTGTAACCCCTGAACTTTAATGACTCGAATGGTATAACCTACTTTGCCTAATGTAATGATTGATAATTAGAATAGAAAATACTAAACTTACATAAGTGATGATGAAGATGAATAGAATAAAAATAATCCTAATATTTAGCAAATGTTCAACAATAAAGATTTTAGAGGGTGAGGAAGACTAACAATCTTAGCATTCAAATATATTGTAAGAAATTTGCTGTTTCAAACAAGATAAAACTACAACAGCATTTTTGTGTTTTTGGTAAAGCCGGGGCACCGCCCTTTCCCGCCACCGTGCAGTGCTCCTCGTCAGCCAGACTCTGGACAGAGCTCCTCCAATATATTTAATCCTGATATGAGGGGAAGTATCTTTAATTCAAGTCAAAATGCAATATTTTTGTCAGTCAGTCTAGTCATACTTTACTAAGTATACAAAAGGACAAGAGGGTATATCCATCAAATCTAGGTTTGTTCCTGAACCTAGTGTATGGTTAGGTATTCCAAATGAAAACCTTTCACATTAATTCATTATTTAATTTGAGAATAATGTATTTCATTTTTATATTTAGTGATGTGGTAACTTTAGTTTTACTGTGATTTTAATATCAGGATTTCTTTTGAATTTACATTTACTGAGTTTAATGGAACAAATGAATTCACGACATCTAGATTTACTTCTTTACTAGAATTGTGAATCTATGAAAATTATATATTTGAAAACAAATAACATTAATCTTCCATTACAAAGTTAGAAAGAATCCATTTCAAAATAAAGAAAATGAAAATATGAAGAGAATTTACTGCAATCAAAACATATTTGGAACTTTTGCAGAATCTACTTTAAGTTATAGGTAAATATTTATTTTCAACCTTCTACTAAAAAGTAACATCAATTTTGTATTTTAAAAATGTCAAACCTAGTTTCCTTGAACTAAGTAATAAGAAATGGTGAATCGAACTGTACTTGTATAGTTTCCCATTCTTTATTTAGAGAAAACTATTAAGGCTTTGTCTTAGCTTGGCCTAGTAAGCTCAAATCCAACATCACTTTCATAAAAGTAACTTCTTTATTTATTACTTTTGACATTGCAAACTTTCTATGCAACTCCATATAAAATGTAAAAGGCTGGTAATAAACATTTGGTTAAATAATATCAAAACAATAAGAAACCTTATACGAATAAAAGTTACGGAAATATAACTCTCTAAATGCTTAAAATTTCCACTGCTTGGCATTTTAGTATGGCCTTAAACCTAAATATGACATTCATTCTAAATCCATTAAAAATATTAGTTAGATAACTATTACTAAAATGTCATTAGTAAAATTGCTGATGAGAAAATATTCAACAAATGAAATTAAATATTTCCTGAATTAGGTATAAAAAGATGTATCAAAAGATTATTAAACTTTGCATTTCTGAATTTTGAATAATATTTAGTTGTAGTCAAAATATGTAGATGAACATAAAATACTGAGTAAAAGTAGATATTACCTTTTCAAAACTGTAATTGTCACCCTTCTGGTTGGAACATCGACGTCTCTGAATCAAACCGGAACTGCAGTACCTAAATAATCTAAAATAATAATATCCGTTCCTATCAGTAGTAGTATCCTTTCAAGATTCTCGAAGGTCCGCCAAATTCCCGGAATGTCCACCTAATATTATTGAAGCTTCGAATTCCCGGTAGGTACACCTAATATTCTTGAAGATCCATCGCATGCCCGGAATGTCCACCTATATTGAAGATCCGTCGAATTCCTGGTAGGTACACCTAATTCAGATATCAATATCCAAAACAATCTGGCTATACTACTAAACAATTAACAATAATCTAAAACCACGCCTCAAATATCTGCAGGGTAAATCTAAGAACAATGTATCAACAAATTCGAACTATTTTTGAAACTATTTCTTACTAATAAATTGTACAATTTAAAATGGATGGGTGACCGCTGATGGATGGTTGACCGCTTCTCACGTCTAACTCGAACTAGCTTAAAAGTAGTACAAAAGTTCCGCAACAAGATAAATAATTTCTGGACATCGACATGTCGTGCTACTACACCACCGAATTTGCTATGGAGGAATAAGTGCGACTACATTTTTTAAATTAATCTCCGAACTTTTATTTTACATATACCAGATTGAATATAGGTCAACTTTTCGTTCCCATGACGTGGCACGCCTGAGAAATATTAATGCGTAGGTACTTTCTACTAGGTAGACACACAAATTTACACTAATCTACTGAAATAACGTCATACCAAAACGTACCCTCCGACGCACAAAATCCTGAAATAATCCTGCTCTGCAAAATAACCAAACTATATCGCAGTCCCGTAACCTAACGAGAACTATCCCGCGGAAGAAACTGTAAATAATTTAAACGAAATCGAACCTACGACCTAGCTCACGCACTATGAGTACCGAAGGCTGTAACCAAATGCACCTACGAGGCAAAGCGCACAACGTACTACCTACCGCTCCGTACCCACACGTCGTGGTTATAACTACCTACCGTTCCGTACTTTTATTTTCGTTCAAGCAAAATATAATTTCTTAAAAATAGGTACACTTAAATCACAGCTTCACACAGATACAATAGAATAAAACGTATGGAAAATTCCTGAAAATGTACACATAAAATTATCGTAGGTAGAACTCGCAATCCGAAGTAAAAATGTAGAATGTACACGGAGATAAGCTAAAACACATGACAATTATGTAGAACCAGAATATCACAGATCTTAAACAGCATACTACTAGATTCTAACTTATGAAAAATGTGAATTTCATTTACGTAATTACAATGACTAGGAAACAATATGGCAGACACGGCTTAGTACCGACACTCATACTCATACGCTTTTTCTTACGTTACGCGATTACAAAACTTTATATTGCACTGTTATATTCTGTATCTACGAAATATAAGGAAAGATCTGACCAGATAAATAGCTGCAGACGCCATGGCACCACCAGCACCCGTCGCCTT